>VMDO01023090.1:0-32281 GCA_007922755.1 Pedetes capensis
GGGGGAGGGAAGGGAAGACTGGCCTTTAGTCTTATTTCCTTATTTTTTCAGTCCTGGGGTTGAACCCAGGACTTGTGCATGCTAGGCGAGTGCTATACCACTGAGTAGCATCCCTACCCCCTTTCTACTTTTGAGGCAAGGTCTCACTAAGTCTCACAGGCTGCCTCTGGCCTTGAACTTGCAAATCTCCTGTGATCCTCCTGCTTCAGCCTCCCTAGTTGCTGGGATTACAGGCATGCACCATGGCACCCAGCTACTCTTAGGTCTTTAAGTACATTTATACACTTGCTTGCCTATTTTTTACTGTTGTTCTTTTAAGTAAGCGATCATGCCTCATCAAATAGTAATGAGGCAAAGGACCCGATCCAGCCTCTGTGAGAAATATAAATTAAGGTCCTAAATCACTTTGCTAATACTGCTTTTTGGTAACTGCGCTTTTTGGTAACTGTGATGCTAATGTTCTCCCAAACCAAGCCATCTGCTACCAGCCTCACTGTTACAGATTCATGTCGCTGCTGGGGAGGATGCTAGCTTCCCTGCTCTTGTGGCTCACAAAATTGCAGCTTTTGACAATTAATCCTGATAACACCAATTGTTGTTGTTGTTGTTAGGTGCCGTCGAGTCGGTATCCGACTCATAGTGACCCTCATAGGGTTTTCAATGGCTGATTGTTTCAGGATTGCCTTGGGAGTGCATTGCCAGGCCCTTCTCCCATTTTTGTGGTGCTGGGAATTGAACTCGGGACCTCAGAGACTGTAGGGCAGCGCTCTACCAACTGAGCTAAATCCCAGCCCTGATAACACCAATAGAACCCCTAATAATGCCAAAACAACTAGTAGCAAGGAGACACACCTCACTTGAACATGCTAAAATACTATAAAATGTGCATCTTACTAACTTTCATAGGAAATTTAACTACTTGAAAAATATATTTTTGTTTTAATCTATATTTAACTGTTTTAAACAAATACATGAAAATGAGATAAAAATAAACAACATTCTTTGTGAACGGAAACTAGCAGAGGTTAAATTTTGCCCCAAGTGAAATAGCTAAATTCAGTGGATTTTAATTACTTTTGTCCCCATGGGTCCCCCTTTATATTTTCTATTCCCCCCTTAGGTTGCAAGGATTAATTTGCAAGTTCAGTCCCACACTATCCATGCAACGGAACAGGAGGATGACAGGCGAGATTATTAGGTTCCACCTTTGCACTGAGCAGCCTACGCTTCCTCCTCAGCGCCAGCCTGTGTCACAAGTCACAATGAGGATGGTGATGGTGGATCACCGCTGGCCACCTCGGCTCTGCTGGGCTTCGGCCATCTGCTCACTCTCCATAGTGCTGGAGTCCATGTTTCTTTTAGCGACAGGCTGCTCAGCACCTTGGAAGGTGGATCCCTGTGGGGCGTTGCCCTGCCACTGGACTCGCTCTGGCCATGAGCGGGAACTGGCAGCCAAAGACCTCTCAACTGGTGAGGGGGAACGGCACCACCCGGAAAGGAGGCTTATGCCCATGGCTGCTCTGAGAAGCCTTGAGAAAGGCAGGCTCAGAGGCTTAGGCCTGCGGTGGCTCCTTGCTTCTTTTCTTCCCAATGAAGATGCCAACTCCGAGTGCTTTTCTCCAACAGCTCTTTATTGTTTCCTTGTTTGTCCTGGTCGATGGAATGGACCCAGACTGCTCTGTGTACTGCCCTTATATAGTCTTTTGGGGCTAGCTGGGGACCAATCAGAGGCAGTCTCCCCATACGTGTTTCAGCCAATTAGAGGGGATATTCAAATTTGGTTTTGTAAAAGTAGCCAATCAGGGGTGGTTCCAGAACGGTCCAATCAGGGGCCATTCAAGGGTTTGGAGACAACCAATCAGTGTCGAGAGGTCTGAGGTAAGGGATTAGATGCCAGCACCATCTTGGAGAGCTCAACGACCCTGAGTTCTCGGATGTAGGGCAAAGGTGACTGCCTGGGAAACAAGCCTCAGTCCTCCAAGGGGCCTCTCTAGGCAGTGCCCTACAGATCCCAACTCATTTTTTCTTCCCAGGTTGTTCAGAAATATTTTCTTCTGAAAAAGACAGCAGTCCACGGGTATGATGTTACAGGGCAGGATATGTTTTCTCCTGGAAGAATCCTGAGGTGGCAGAAATTGCCCCTCTCCACCCACCAGGTTTCCTGTGTGGTCTTCTCCCAAAGCTCTTTTGAGCCTACAGTTCTAAATGAAAAGCTTTATAAGCACCCAGGGGAAGCCACATCCTCCGAAAGCCTCCTTAATGTTGGCTTAGATGGGAAATGGAAATGGCTGTGTTATCCCTCCTCTAAAGCATTTCTAGTGCTCAGCCTCCATGAAATGGATTGCTTATGGAGAGATAATGTCTGTTCTATTCCTTTTTAAGTCTGTGAAAAATGTCATCCTGGCTAATAGGGTGATTAAAACTCTTTATGCTCTAGGAGATAAATGTGATTATGTTTGTCATACTCTGCCCAAGATAAAGACGGCAAAGAAGGCAAACTTGAAATTCCGTAACACTTCCTCTCTTCCGTAGCCAGGAACATTGAGAACTCAGTACACAGATGGTGCTTCACATAAAGAATAACATTATCTGTGAAGCATTTTTCCTTTCCATTAACCAATTTAACAATATGCCTCTGGTATAAAAGGAATAGACAAATGACTAGATCTTCTGATATCCGAGTTCTGACTGGCAAAACATCTCTTTAGTCACATCGCTTGTTTTCTTTTTGAATTTTCATCTTTGTTACTTTGTTTTTGCTTTGACAATGCAATTGGAGCTTATGCATGGTACCTCTTCTAGACAATCTGTCCTTGTCAAGCTTCTCTCAGAAAGTGACTCATGGTCATTCTTGTAGGGTCCGCCTGCCATCTGTCAAGGACCCAGGGCTAAAGTATAAGGACAGGGTTTTGTTCCCATTAGGTACGTCACACAAGCAAGCATTAACTCATTCCTTCGGCACACCTGCATTTGGGCCTCCTCAGTGCCAGGCGCCATGGGAAGCCAGCACCCCTCCTGTAAGCCCTGGCTCCTTCCTTGGGCCTGGCTGCCATCAGTGCAGCGCACACAGTCCCTGCACCAGGTGGTCACAAGCTCACAAGGCCCCGACAGGAAGTCCCGCCCCTCAAAGAGCTTATAAGGCAGGGCTCTATTAAACAGAGTCAGTTCGTGATTTCCCCTTTTATCACCCCGGAGATGGAGGAATTCTTTCTCCTACCCACTGGGGGGTCTCTTAAAAACAGATAGGCATTGCCAGGCGCGGTGGCGCACGCCTGTAATCCCAGCAGCTCAGGAGGCGGAGGTAGGAGGATCGCAAGTTCGAGACCAGAGGCAGTCTGCGTAATTTAGAGAGACTCTGTCTCAAAAAAGTAAAAAAAATGGGCTGAGGGTGCAGCTCAGTGGTCCAGCACTTGCACAGCATGCAAGCGCGAGGCCCTGAGTTCAACTCCCAGTACCGCAAAACAAAAAACAAAAAACAAAAAACAAACAAAAAGAAAAACAATAGGCTTGCTCCATCTGAGGACAAGGAAAATCAAGGCCTAGCTTCGGGGTGCAGGTGGTGCCCACTCTATTCAGGGGAGCTGGGCCCAGACACATATTTGTTCAGTCTGGCTCCTGCCTCTCCTTCACTGCACAAAAAAGCTAGAAATCTTTTCCATTTCCCGCCCCCTTTTTGGTCCTAGGGATTGGACCCGGGGCCTCACATGGGCTAGGCAAGTGCACTACCTCTGAGGTGCACCCCCCACCCCCTTTGGTATCTCTTATTTTGAGATAGAATCTAGCTAAATTACACAGGCTGCCTCTGGCCTCAAACTTGCCATCCTCCTGCCTCTACCACCTGAGCAGTTAGGATTACAGGTGTGTACCATGGCACCCAGCCAGAAATCTTTTCTTCAGGGATTTAAAATGAAAGAAGGGAGAAGAGTGTTTACGTATGCTGATAAATTCCACAATCCTTTCTTTCTGGTCTTGGATTTAACAGGTTACATGTGAATCCCAGACACTGATTACACCTGTTTAATTAATAATACAGCATTTTAACAGGGTAACGTGGTCTAGAGAAAAATGTTACATTATGCATTTGACATTTAAAAAAATCTCTCAGAACTAAAAGGTTTCATCATAACAGAAATTTCAAATGTACTTTATTAGATCTGATTGCCAACTAATTAGGGCCTAAGCAAGTCTAAAGAAACTGCACAACTGATGGTCAACCAGAAGGTATTTCTCTGGACCTACCGATCGACATGTTTCTCTTCTTTAACATGTTTAAAATTTAAGGTAAAACTAACTGCTTGCAGACATCATTCTCCATCTGCTTTTTGTAAGAGATCATGGAGGACATAAGAGGCTAGGTATATAAGGAAGATTAGCTTCATTAAGGAGGCAGTATCAAATATATAATATTGAGACATGGGGCTTAGGTGATTTTCTGGTTAAATATTTAAGCTAGATGACAATTATGCTGGTTTTACTTTGAAATCTGAGGCAAAACTACAAATTGTCAATGTTCGGGGAATTCAGAACCAATTTCTCAAAAAAGTATATTTTATGGCCATGATATCATTATTATTCCGGCTCAACTGGAGCTTTGCAAGTTATCATAATCAGTTATTAGCTTTTTGTTCTAAGTGTAAGAATTGATACCGGGCGTGGTGACGCATGACTGTAATCCCAGCTCTTTGGAAGACTGAGGTAGAAGGATTATGAGTTTGAAGCCTGCCTTGGCTACAAAACAAGCTAAAGGCCAGTGTGGACAACTTAGCAGAGACTATGCCTCATAAAAAATAAAAAATAAAATAAAATAGGGCTGGGGCTGTAGCACTGTGACAGAAAACTTGCCTAGCAGTTAGGCAAGGCCCTGGGTTCAATCCCCAGCACAGGAAAAAACAAACAAACAGGAATTTATAGGGCCTTCAAGTGAGGCCGTTGGGTACATCACTGTGCGTGTGTGCTAGCTGCTAATCAAAACTGGACTCAGGACAGCGAGCCACGCCCATTTCCTGCACTGCTGGATTCACTTATGAACATGTGGCCTTGGGCACTAGCTGACAGAACAAGTCTTCCAAATCCTCTCAGTCACACACGGACAAGAAAGGCTCTTAAAACCCATTTAATTAGATATGCTGAGGTCCGACTGCCGTTAGGAGTCTGCTTATAAAGATTTCCTACCACACTTTTATCATCAACTTTTTTTTTGTCGGGTGTGCAGCTTGGTCTGTTGTTACAAACAGAAGTATATCCCCTGGGGCCCCTGCACCTGGGGAAGCGATCCCAATAATTATTATTTCTAAATAGTTGTTTTAACGTGGGGCGAACATTCCCGCCCCATCACAGACACTGACACACAAAGACAGCCGGAGGCCACTCGTCCACGGGTTTATGACAGTCTGCACACGTTCCTGAGGAGACACCCCCGGTCCATGTCAGTTGTGGTGGCTCCAGAGCCGCCCTTCCTGCAGCGGTCCTTCTGGAAGGCATCCATGCTCATCTCACTTCGATTTCAATGCTTCCTCCCACTCAACGGCTGATTCGGAGTTCTTGGGAATGGTTGGAAATATTGACTGCATTTTACTTCGAAAGTCTTTCATCTAGGAGAAAAAAATCAGTCGTCAAATGTCAAAGGAGGAAGAAATCACCAAAGCTATCAGAGGCGGCCCCTTTGCTGACTGGAGAACACGTCACTGCTCATGGGCACAGAACAAAAGTAGCCCCAATAAAACCGAGGTCCGTGCTCTAGCTGCCTTGACAGAACAAAGAAAAACCTCTTTTCTTCTTCCAGGTATGAACCCATTAACAAAATAAAACTTCGGTCTACCTGGAACGGCTGGGGTTTAGCTCAGTTGGCAGAGCGCTGCTCCGCACTTTCTCAGGACCCTGGTTCTACCCCAGTACCACAAAGCTGGGAGAAGGATGTGGCAATCCACTCCCAAAACAATCCCGAAACAATCAGCCATTGAAAACCCTATGAGGGCCACTATGAGTCAAACTTGACTGGAAGGCACCTTAACAACCACCACCACCACCTAGAAGGCAACATGCCCTAAATCAGTAGCTCTCCAGGATTTGTGTTTGCCATTGGAAGGACTGGGAGAAGGACCTGGCAATCCACTCCCAAGGCAATCCGGAAACGGTCAGCCATTGAAAACCCCATGAGGGTCGCTATGAGTGGGATACCGACTCAACGGCACCTAACAACAACAACAACAACATTGGAAGGACAGCACATACAGCTGTTTTTTTTTTTTTTTTTTTTTGTGGTAGTGGGGGTTGAACCCAGGGCCTTGTCCTTGCATGTTCTGCAAGTGCTGGACCACTGAGCTGCATCCTCAACCCATTTTTTTTTACTTTTTGAGACAGGGTCTCACTAAGTTATGCAGACTGCCTCTGGTCTCCAACTTGTGATCCTCCTGCTTCTGCCTCCCGAGCCGCTGGGATTACAGGCATGCGCCATCACGCCCGGAATACAGCTGGTTTTCACACAGGAAGATGTAGTGGAGGATGGGCTTCTGTCTATCTGAATAAATGATTATACTTAGGTCATTCAAAGTTAGAATTTTTGAGCTACAAGGAAAGAGTAGAGAAGAAGACTTGGCAGGAGTTAAGTAAGAAATAAATCAATGAATGGCAGATACATTCGAATATTTTATGTGGCAGACAGTGTGGAAAAACCTATATAGAGAATTTCCCATCAGAAGTTGATCTGGACCCCGAGTCAGGGCAGAGGGCTGGGGGATCTTACTGTGCAGTGCTGATGGTACTGCAGTTCACCAGAGGCACCTGGTCCACTACAGTATATGGGACGGGAACAGTGATTTAGGGGAGAGGACAATCTTCACATTCGACAGTGTCCTAGGTGCACACTCTGGTTCGTTCTTTCTCATCCATATGGCCCTGCTATGAAAGGACTACTTCAACAGCACTACAGCGTTATAAGTTTTCCTCAACTGCTGTGTCCCAGTCAGGTTTTCCTGAGGACACAGATCTCCTTGGCCACATCTGTGAAGCTTTGCGGACTCATCAGCAACACGCAAGTCACTTCTGAGAGTGGTTATTCGAGAGGCAGCTAACATTTTCCCATTGTTGTTGATGCTTATTTCAAACAGGCTACATCTTTACCTTGTTTCCAAATTCACGGTGTGCATCGTGTTTGGGACTCGTAAATCCTAGGCATACATGCTGTTGGCAGCATAGACTCTGGTATCAGACAGACTTCTGTTCAAATCCTAGCCCCACCCCCAGAAGAAGTTGTTTCCTCTTCCCAGCCATTGGGGCCACACATGCAAAAAGGAGGCAATGTGCCTACAGAGTTGTGAGGATTGAATAGGATAGCACACCTACAGCATAGAACCTCATACACAGTAAGTGCTCCATATAGACAGGCTGGGATCTCTGCAGCGTTATCAAAATGTGGGTTATATTCCAAGAACCAAGCTCCATGTGTATAAACACTATGGTGCATTTGCTAAAGGTACTGCTTTACAGTTATGCATCATGTGGTGTGACTATGCTGGTAGTCTGCCCATGGGAGGCAGAGCAGATGCCGGTCCTGAAGACACAGGCATCCCTGGATCTGCCTCGCCCTGCCCCTAAAGGTACTGCTTTAGAATTATGCATCATGTGGTGTTGACTATGCTGGTAGTGTGCCCGTGGGAGGCAGAGCAGATGCCAGTCTTGAAGACCCGGGCATTCCCCAATGTGGCTGGCTCTGCCCCGTTGTGGCTCTCTGCTTTGTACTGTGATGAGCCTTCCTGAGAGGTTCTCCACGAGAGGCTGCACTGGGTCCTTAGGGAAGGATAGGAACTGAAGATGGGGTCTTTGGCTGTTACAATCGCTGTGACTGCTATTTCCATTTGGTCAGGGTGGGAGGACACTGATGGTCAATGTGCAGGGTGGTCCACAAAACACCACCACCAAACTGCTTTGTCCAAAGTACCAGTCAGGCCTCACTGAGGAACTCTGCGACTTTCCTAGTTGAAAACTGGACATCTTGCCGGGCACAGTGGCTCCCATCTGTACTCCTAGCAGCTCAGGAGGCAGAGACAGGAGGATGGCAAGTTGGAGGCCAGAGGCAGGCTACAGAACTTAGCGACATGCTGTCTCAAGAAAAAAGGAGTAAAAAGTGGGCTGGGCGTGCAGCTCAGTGGGCATGAGGCCTGAGGTTCAATCTCCCAGGTACATACACACACACACGCACGCACACACTAATAATAATAACATTAAAAAAAAAACAAAACAGACCTCTCTCTGGCCAGGGTTTTCAGGGTGCTGCCTTAGCCTTTCTGGATGAACATTATTTACAACGTAGCCTAAGGACAATTTCAAATGGCACGTGGGATGGGAGAGCTTGAGCCTGAGCAGCATTGTTCATCATCCTCCCTTTTCAGTGATGGGAACAGCTAGGAAGGGGGAGGCTGGAAAGCACAGGTGAGGCCAAGAGAGGAGAGTGAAGGGTAACTGCTCAACTTCGGCATATTATGTTCCCATTTCCCCTTCTGGGTCTGGTTTTATTCTTTCCTCTCAGTTAGTTAGGTATTGTGTTATTTACTTGTTCCCAGGATTGTAACTGAATCACGTAAAAGAATCACATCTGAAAAAGAACCAACTAGGAATACACAGGCTTCAGACTGAGGTCCAAGGACGGCAAAAAGTGGGAGAAAGAACACCTCCGGGCCCTATTCTCTAATGTTCAAGCTGTGGAAATGGAAACCCAGAGTCTACGCATAAGTTATAAACAGGATCTCAAGTTGCTTTAGATAATGAGGCTCCAAAGCAGGTTTTCAAGCTTGTACTATTTATAGTGCATGGCTACTAAATGGAAACCTTCACATTTTTCTACCTGTATCAGTTTCTGATACGTATCAATGAAAGTCAAACACACGTCAATAAAATATTCCTCTGCTTAATGATGTCCTTGATGTCCTTATGAGGTGCCAGGTATATTTCTCATTCAACCCTCAACAACAAGCAGGACAACATTATCCTTCTTTTAAAGATGTGGTGATGGAAGCCTCCAGAAATTAATGGAATATTCAGTGTCACAGCGGCTAAAACCAGTTCTGATGCATAACCTATGTGCTCGTTACTTTGTGCACTGCCTACGTGTGAACACGGGCGTTGCTACACATTTATCATGCACGTCTTGTTTTGGGAAAAAACAACTTGAAAACATTTGGTCTAAGATATTATATACTGAAAAATCACTTAAAATATTTCGGTTACTTCTCTAATCTCAGAAAATCCTTTAGCATCAATTCTAACAAAAAGTTATTGGAACTAAAAGCTGAGCTTTGAAATGTTTTTGGCATTGGCAAGCTCATTTGGCTTCTGTTTTCTTGCAGGTCTGTGACTGCTGCCAACTATATTACAGGATCTGCTGATAGAAAAGACCTTGGATGGGTCAATGATTACAGCACAATGATAATTTTTAAGAATCTGGTAATTCAGCTTCTTCATAAAATAGAATAAAATAAGATGATATAATGCTAATACCAGGAGGTAAAAAGTACTGCGTGGTTGTAAAAGTGTTACTTGAGCAGGAATAATAATTCATTTGGGATCTCCTATGTATCAGGCACCAGACAAAGCACTGTGCTATTATTTGATCTCCACAGTTCTATATGGCAGAAATTATGACCACCACTTTATGTATGAGAAACCAGCTGTCAGGAGTTAACTCATCCGTAGTTACATGGCTTAAAAGTACAATTGTCCTGACTGCTGTCCAGGACTCTCCTATAGCCACTCTGGTTCTATGAACTGGAAATACAAAGTGCCTTTAAAACTTTCACTCATGTGCTAGCTTTCACTGAAAAGGTCTTTAAACAAGTATAACGTACCTCTTGTAACAGTGGACATCCTACTTTGAATGATATGACAGATGTTACTAATGTTCGTCTACTCCTGGAGATGGCAGATTATACTTCCCCACCTGCTTGAAGTCCGGCAGCCACGTCACCAGTGAATGTGAGTAAAAGAAATGTGTGTTACATGCAGACTGAGCATGTGACGGCAGGACTTCAGCTCCCTAGGCCTGGGGTCCCTTTCCATCACAAGCCTGGAAATCTGTATTGTCATGGTGGTGACTCAAGATCAGATCAAGTGGAGGTGCTGAGCCAGCACACGGAGGAGAGAGTCCCAAGGGAGCTCTTAACCTACAGTGGAGTCTACACAAGTGAGAAATAAACCTTTGTTATTTTAAGCCACAGATTTGGAGATTGACTTTTATAGCAGTACAAATCATCCGATCCTGGCCGGCGTCGATGGTGAATGGAATTGTAAAACAGACATTAGGCATGCTCTGATGCCCTTCACTAGTACATTAATTTGCCTGAAACACAGGTGAATAAAAACTCAGGGGCTGGATGAGAGAGAACACAGGAACTCTACAGTGGAGCTCTAAAAACCTATCATGATCACCTGGAACAACTGACCCACCACCCTTTCCACTTTCAGGGAACTCAGCACATCAGTCCCTTTATATGATCGTCCTTCCTGGGAATCAGAACATTTCTAGGTATTTTCAATGCAACAATATAGGAGCTCTGATCAGCATGTAAAGGGCCATTATAATGGATAGATTGCTGTCTTACATCAATCTGATGGCATTCAACTGATCGGCACTAGGTAGTTTTGGAGAACAGATAGTGATTGTTGATATCCACAAGGATCCAAAAGTGAGCATGTGTTTGAGCATCCAAATTATTTACTTAAATATTTGATGGCAGTAGAAAGCTGTTATGGTTTGGACCTAAACTGTCCCCCAATGGTCCTGTCATTTGGTCCCCAACTTGTGGTGCTATCTTAGAAGGTTGTGGAACTTTGGGAGGCAGGCCTTTGGTGGAAGTAGCTTCGTAGGAGTGGGACAAGGCTTTTTTTACCGTGGACCTTGAGCCCTGGTCTCTGTTCCTGGTGTGCCATATCATGAGATCATGTACCACAGACCCTGCTGTCACCACTACCATGCCTGCACTGCTACCATTATGGACTGATTCTCTAACTATGAGTTCCCAATAAACCTCTTCTCCCATAAGTTTGTTTGGGATGATTTTTCTGCTACAGTGACAATCCCTAACTAATAGAGTAGGCTAATGTGAATTTTTAAATCTCAGCTTCCCATTTTCTAAGTTACTGTTGTTGTTGTTGTTACATGCTATCTAGCCAGGTCCGACTCATAGCAACCCTCATAGCGTTTTCACCTGTGTTTTGGGCAAATTAATGTACTAGTGAAGGGCAACAGAGCATGCCTAATGTCTGTTTTACAATTCCATTCACCATCTATGTCGGCCAGGATTGGATGAGTTGCACTGCAATAAAAGACAATCTCCAAATCTGTGGCTTAAAATAACAAAGGCTAAGTCTTTGGGGATTGCTTCAGGAATGAGCTGCCATGTCCTTCTCCGATGTTTGTGGTGCTGGGGATTGAAGCTGGGTCCTCAAAGAGTGCAGTGCACCACTCTACTAACTGAGCTAAACGCCAGCCCATTGTTAATACTATCATTTAAATAAAGTGTCTTTACTTTCTCCTGAACTCTTACTGTGTCACATCCATGAAGTCTAGGATCAGTTGATTCAATTGATTGAGGAATAAAAAGTGAACATGAAACTTTCTGAGAAATACAATCCCCAAGGTACTCATTAAAATGGCCAATTCTTATGACAATGATTAAGAATGGGGCACAATTCAAAAGCAAATGCTTTCTGTTGACATGAAGTAAAGTGAGGAGCAGGGATAACTTCTTGCAGCCAAGAACCACTGTACTGCTAAGATCCAGCCTAGCAAGAAAAATTTGTGTCTTGATTTAACATGACAACAAATCAGGTTCTTAGAGGCAGCTCTAAAATGCTTTCACTAAATCATAATTTTTTGTTCACTGCAAAATTTTGGGGTGTTTTCTTTCCATGCCAAATCAATGACAGTAACTGTACCACCTCCATCAGGCCTTATTCTAAAAGCTTTCTGTTTTACTGCATTAAAGACTAACAGCTATAACGTGACCACTATTACTTTCATGTTAATGTGATGATCTTGCTTCACAGGCATCCACACACAAACACACATGCAAAAGCCACAAGCAGGGGCAGCTCTCACTTCATTGAGTCTTTTTTTTTCCCCCCCCAGTATTTTTCTAGTACTATGGGTTGAACCTAGGGCCTTCCACGTGCTGGGCAAATACCACTGAGTCACACCCCAGCCCCTTTATTTTTTATATTTGAGACAGGATTTTGCTAAGTTACACAGGCTGCCTCTGGCCTCAAACGCACAATCCTCATGCATCAATCTCCTGAGTCAGTGGGGTTACAGGCATGAGCCATGATGCCTGGCTTTCATGATGGCTCCTTAATGGCCCAGCTGACAGGCTCTTCCAGGAGAATGGAAGCAGCCTCAAGATGGATCCATTACAAGAAGTACTTTTGAGTACACATACTTTTATTTTTTACATTGTAGAAGTTACAACTTTTTAAAATGGTATATACGTGAACACAGGTAGAAGCCAACATATAGATGTGCTAATAAAAAGAATAAGAATTTCTTGAACACAACAAGCACTAATATCCTACTTGTTTTTTGACTAGATGGCAACTACATAAATTTTTAAGGCAAGTACTGGTACATCAAGAAACACTAAAACACCTTCTTTGAATCAATCACTTAGGGACTACAGTAAGTACCGTCCAGCATCTTGATGCTATATAAAGTAACTGCAGGGCTAAACAGGGGAGTCTTTCCATTAACTTTTAGGAATTCAAGTTTATCCAAAACTTTGAATATACAATCCCATATCTCTTATCTTGTCTTAAATAACTTCAGAATGTAGCTTCAGACAACTTTAAAGCTTCAGCTCCTTCTGAATTCCCCAAAGTGTTTCTGCACTCTTCTTCAAAGAGGCCTCCTCTTTGGTGGTCAGCTTGATCTTTATAAGGTCTGATATGCCATTTTCTCCCAAGATGCAAGGAACACTGAGGAATACTTCTTCATTTATTCCATAGAGGCCCTTCACTACCGTGGAAACTGGATGCGTTCTCCTGAGATTCCTCAAAATACTTTCTGTTAAGTCAGCTACAGACAGGCCAATAGCCCAAGAAGTGTAACCTTTCATTTTAATAATCTGATAGGCACTGGCAATCACTTCTTGGTGGACGTGTTTCCAATGCTCAGGATCGTTATCGGTTCCTATAGCTGAGTTAAGATCCTTCAGCGGGACACCAGCGATGTTCACTCCACTCCACACAGGAACACTTGAATCTCCATGTTCTCCAAGGATCCACCCATGACAGCTTTCAGAATGGATACCAAGCTTTTGCCCAATCAAGAAACGGAAACGAGCAGTATCTAGATTACAGCCACTTCCAATAACACGGTTTGTGGGAAAAGCACTCAACTTCCAGGCTACATAAGTTAAGATATCTACTGGATTGGAGACAATAATCAGTTTGCAGCGGGGACTATACTGAATGATATTGGAAATCATTGATTTGAAGATGGCTACATTTCGCTGGACTAAATTAAGGCGTGTTTCTCCTTTCTCCTGGCGTGCACCTGCTGTAATAATCACGACGCTGGAGCCTTCAGTGACTAGGTAATCTTTGCTGCAAACAATACTTGGCATTTTCATGAAAAGGCTGCCATGCTGAAGATCCATTGTTTCACCCCTCATCCTGTCTTCATTGGCATCTACAAGGGCAAGTTCATCAGTCAGGCCTTTTAGTAAGATGCTGAAAGCGCAGGCCATGCCCACCGATCCAGTTCCTATAATGGAGACCTTATTGTGATAAGCGGGCTCTTCTGAATTTAAGCTCTTGGTAAGTTCACACTTCACGGTCGCCATCTTGGACGCAAGGGTGAAGGGCCACCAGGCGCAGCTGGGCGGGCTGTGAGCCACCTGACGGGGCCAGAGAGCCGTTCGCGGGCCGTGGAAATTTGCTCCTGCCCTGCTCCCCCTCTGGCCAACCCGCAGGACTCCCATAATCCAACTCATGGCTGCTCACTCAAGAGCCAGAGAACTGAGCAAAGCTGCCGGTGGGAAGGCCCTGAAGACACCAAACCCAGCACCAAATCCAGCCGTTGACAGTTGGTTGCTGCTGCGCAGGCTCAGCCCTCACGTTCTACCGCGGCTGCGCAAGGCCCGCCCTGCCCCCGGTGGCGCACATCCGGTCTTCTTCCTGCATCGGTGGCTCTGCAGGCCCGGGAAAGTCCTTCTACGCCTGCGCCTGCACCTGCGCAGCTGGACACTTGCGGAGGTGCTTTCGTTCCAGCAAGGGAGTCCCACACGTGGTTCTTACGCACACGTATGCTGTTCAGCGTTTGTCGTGGGTAAAAGGGCAGCCCACACCCCCGGAATTACTCGTTTTCTATTCTTTGTGTGCCAGGTAAGAATGCTTCCACCAACTACAGAGGAAAATACGGCTAAATCTAGCCATGGCGAAGGCTTGTGTGCTTTGCCTCCCGATAGCCTGCTGCACCATCTCCGGCATCGTGGGAGACATGGGCTCCCGCTTCCCATTGCATTTTGGGAAGGACCTCATTGCCTTTATGCCAGTGCTGACTGCGAACCACACGTGGGGAAGTCAGCAGGCGCTTGACAACAGGATAAGGGGCATCCTCGGTGTCACTCGGATACTAATAACTCATGCGGAGAGCCGGCCCCTTCTTATGACAAAGGAAAGCACCTAAAACAACTACTCAAGGAGGAAGATGGCCATATATCCCTCTATTAAAATGAAGACAGCACCCCTGGGGGAGGCTGACGCAGGAGGATTGCCACTTCCAGGCCGGAAACAGCTTAGGCAACTTAGTGAGATCCTGTCTCAAAATAAAAAACACAAAAGCGGTGTGTGGTTCACTGGTCAAATGCTCACCTACCATGTGAGAGACCCTGGGTTCGACAAGGGAGGGAGGGAGGAAGGGAGGGAAAGGGGAAGGGAGATATCTTTAAACAGTCATAAAATGGCAAATTTTAACCAATACACAAAAGCAGTGAAATTAAATTATCTAGCACAACCTGGCAGTGGTACGTCTTTCCTCCTCTGCATTTCTCTGGGGAGTCTTGTGAACTAATTTCTTTTTAAATTTCTGAGGAGATGCAAACTTTACATCTGATGAAAGGCACAACCTGATAAACCCCATAAACTACAAAAGCCCCAGTGAAAATAATAGCACTTTCTCTCCACTGAGAAACAGCTCTGACCATGTAGTGACTGTCCAAAGTACTTCTTCTTGTTCTGAGACAGCAATATGCTCTCTCAGGATGGGGCTCCTTGGTACATGTAACCCTTTCATAGTCATCAAGAAAAGATTTCGATTTTAGGATAGTGAATCTTGACAAAATGAGTAATTTGTATTTAGGACTTAAAAAGCCATTCTCATTCTTCCATTGAAATGCAGTCTGAGAGGAACAATAAGAAGTGGGAGAGGGGTGGAAAGTGTGGCAATTAGCAGAGTTTCTACAATCCTGTTTTACTGTGACCTGATGGCTCTGCTTACACATTTTTCCAAGTCAGTAGAGGTCAGATGTTCTATTTGGATGACACAGAGCCATGAACTGTGACACACAAACATAAAAGCACCAGACATGAATTCTCTCCACACCCGCAATCACATTTATGGTAAGTCACCATTTGTCAAATTAAAAATTGGAATTTAAAAAATGATCTTTGTTGAATGGTGGCTAACATTTTAGAGGGCTCCTTTAAAAGCACTAACAAAATTTTGATAGCTATTATTTCTTTTATCCCAATCCTCACTTAAAATGTTTTAACTTGATGACTGTTCCTTTTTCCTATAATGATTCCTTTGACCAGTCAAGTCATTTTCCAGGATAAATGCTCTTGAGCCTGAAATTCAAGGACATAAAAACTCTTACCTGGATGGCTTCTTTCTATAGTAATTTTCTTTCTAGAGTTTGAACCTCTTCAGAAATACAATCTCTATGATAGCTGCCTCTTTGGTCTCTTGCCTTAGCCACAGCTAAATCAATTTTAAGGGAAAAAATAACAACTCTCAAAAAAAAAAAAACAAAAAAACCCACCAACCTCCAAACAAAGCAGTTTGTTTACAGTAAGTCTCAAGATAAGAAGGATGGGCTGTTCATGACCTCCAGAGCAGCTGTAGGTCTACTCAAAGATGAGGAAAGCCAGATATATCCAGACAGCTCCCAATGGCTTTTTATCTTAGGTAGCTCATTATTCGTTTTGAATTGAAAAACCTAACTCAGATTACCTGTTCAAAATGCAGTATAATATTACAGCAGATGGCAGCATTATGTCTTAACACTTTTGGTTACAACATTTAGGAAGGAGGAAGCAGGAACTAAAGACTACTAGCACATCTCTGGACCGAGAATGGCTGCAACACACACACTTTCTTCCTTCTTCCCAGACTCTCAGCCAACTCCTGCCTCCTCCTCTCCTTTCTCTTCTTCCTTCTTCCCTGCCTCCTTTCCTCCCTCCTTCCTTCTTTCCTTCCTTTCTTCTTATTGACCCAGGATCTTGCACTAGGCAAGTGCTCTACCACTGAGCTGTACCCCCAGCTCTTTTTAAAATTTTTGTTTTGAAGCCGGGCATGGTGGCGCAAGCCTGTAATCCCAGTATCTCTGGAGGCAGAGGCAGGAGAATCGCAAGTTTGAGACCAGAGACAGTCTGTGTAATTTAGCAAGACCCTGTCACAAAAATGTAAAAAAAAAAAAAAAAGGGCTGTGGGTACAGCCCAGTGGGACAGCACTTGCACAGCATGCAAGCGTGAGGCCCTGGGTTCAACCCCAGTATTGCAAAAAAAATAAAAATAAATAAATAAATAATAAAAAAGATAAAAAATTTTGTTTTGAGACAGGGTCTTGCTAAGTTACAGAGGCTGCCTCTGGCCTCAAACCTGTGATCCTCAAACCAGCTTCCACCTGTTGGGTTGCTGGGATGACAGATGTACACTACTGGGCCTGGCACCATCCTTTTTCTATCTAGGAGTCCAGTTCCAATATTCCATCCTCTTACAGATTTCTGGCAATTCTCCAAGAAGAATCAACTTTTAAGATCCTGTGTCCCCACTGTACTTTGTACCTTTTTCCATTATAGGATTTATCAAAAACAATTAAGTGTAAAATACTTATGGATATGTTATTCTAAGAGAGATCACCCTTATTTACCAGCATATCCCTGTCCTCTACAACAGATGGGGGCACATGAATAGGGACTCAGTAAGTGCTTATGGTAGAAAAGGATGAGTAAATGATGCACCTGAATTAGTAAGGCTAGAGAGAGGGCTCTGCAGCTATAACCCTGTGGTATCCGATCCCGTCAGATCTTAGAAGCTAAGAAGGGTCGGGCCTGGTTAGTACCTGGATGGGAGACCGCCTGGGAACACCAGGTACTGTAGGCTGGGAGAAGGACCTGGCAACCCCCTCCCAAAAATCAATCTGCCATTGAAAACCCTATGAACAGCAGAGAAGCACTGACAATAGTGTCTCCCCTGTTGTAAAGAGGGTCGCTATGAGTCGGATACCGACTCGACGGCACCTAACAACAACAACAACAAGAGAGAGGGCTAAGAGGTGACCAAGAGAGGGAAAGGCAGAGCTAGAGAACCTACCACGTGCTAGAGTTCTGGCAGCAAAGGTGAGTAAAATGGGTAGGTAATACTTGATTCGGGTTTCTTAGTAAGGCTATGTGCAGAAATTTCAAATAAAGCTGTTGAATATTTTTCACAGCCAATCTATTCTCAAACTTCTCTCAATAACAATGAATCTACAGTGCTAGAAACACAGTAGAACAAATATGCAGTGGTAGAGAGTATCAGTTTACTAAGTTATTTAAAATGTTTTAGTTTTGAAAATACTGAAAATAATCAATACAGGAAACCCTTGGTTTGAGGGGGATGGATGAAAGCAGTGTTAACTACCATTATACACTCACCTGAAAGTGGCTACAAATTCACCAACAAGAAAAAAGAACATTATATAAATAATGATTTTTAAAGCTTCCTTTGTGATTTGAAAACCATAAAAGGTAACCAGACACCATGGCACATGCCTATAATTCCAGCTACTTCAGAGGCTGAAGCAGTTTATGCAACTTAGCGAGACCCTGTCTCAAATTTTAAAGTAAAAGAGGGGTTGTGGGTGAAGCTCAGTGGCAGAGCACTTGGTATGAGACCCTGGGTTCAACCCCCAGTCCTAGAAAGAAAAAAAAAAAAGGAAACCAAAAAGTGCAAATTATAGTTCAAAAATTAGCTGTAGTTTTGTTGCTCGTAGATACTAAAGTAATCACGTGAGTCTATACTTCCTAATACCTGAAGTATTTTCCACTGTCAGTAGCACTGAGAATGCTGGGGAAGGAACAGAGCCAGGGCCATGAAGTTTTGTCATCTGAGTAGAACAAAGGTAAAATTTTAATTAAAAAATGACACTAGGAACAACTTCCTATTTATGGAATTAAATATTGCAAAATGAGCTGGGCAGCTTTCCAAATAAGTTAGCCAAATCACACTTTTGTTCCTTAAAGGCATCATCTTACATATAATTTTTGATTCAGCATAAAAGAACAATTTCATCATTAAAAAGGAAAAGAAGGATATTAAATGCTTGCTATGTATTTAAACAGCCTAAATCCTATCTGCCTGCAGCCGTACCACTGTGGTGTCTGATGCCCTCAGATCTCGGAAGCTAAAAATTGAGGTTTAACTTTATGGCTATAGATTCTAATCGGACAGAGGCTGTTTTATTAATTCTCTGTGATTGGATTAAGTATTAGAAATCATGTTGTAGTCCTCAAAAATGGCAGCTTTGTTCACCCCTCACCATGACATAAATAATATGTGCATGGAAGTTACTTTCGATCTGAGATAGAATCTAAAGTTAACCTCATAAACTCAAAACTGCCTACAGATTAACTCCATGTTATAAAGGTTAAAATTAATTGCCCAAGCCTCTCTCTGGGTCAAGAAAAGAGTTACCAGTAGGTAACAAAGGGGTAGTGCAGGGAAAGTGCTAGGGGTCTGGTTGGCAGGAAGAACATGGTGCTTCAGCATGGCTAGGAGAGACCCAGCTGCACTCAGACCTGCATCCCCACTGACATTTTGGACCACGGTTCTTGGTGGGAGCCTGTCCTGTGAGGATGTTTAGTAGCATCTGTGGTCTCTCTCCGCTTAGAAGCCAGCATCGTCATCCAGTTAAGAAAACCACAAGTGCCTCAGACACTGCCACATACCTTCTGGGATGGGGCACAGGGGCAGTTTTGCCTTCAGTTGAGAATGAATAAGTTAAAGAATAAGCAGGGGCCGGATCACAGAGGGGCTCATGAAGCATTAAAGGAACCTGGACTGTGTTCTCAAGGGAAGAAGGAGCCCCTGAAATGAGAGGTGATGTGACCAAATTTCATTCAACAAATATGTAGCAAATACCTACTATATATAAGGAGACACTGGACAAATGAGGTATGCACTCTCTCAGAATTTACATTTTTACAAAGACTGATTTCATTTTGCAATAGGTGTTGCAAAGAAAAGGAAACAGGATGATGTCTGGGAATAGCTGGGTGGTGGGAGTGAAAAGGCTACAAGATCTAGCCAGACTTCCCTGGGGAGGTAAAACAAATCTGGGTTGAAACTCTGGATGGCAACGCGGAGCCAGCCCTACAAGGCCCTGGGCATGAGCTTCCTGGACAAAGCTAGAATGCGAGCCCTGGGCAGGAATAATCCTGGTGTGCTGAAGGAACGTGGAGGTGGGCAAGTGCAGCAGGTGTGGGTGGGCAGCTGCTGTTTGGAGTGAGGTCCAGGTTTCCATCACATAAACCTTCTTCAGCAGGAAGCCACTGCAGGGTCTTAAATGAGGGAGGGACACAACTGGACTTACATTTTAAAGATATTTCTGGCTGCTGTGCGGAGAAAAAAATTTAGAGGAAGTGAAGGCAAGGCCAGGAGATCAGACAGGAAACTATCAATGCAATAGGCAGAAGATGAAGGGAGGTGGAGGGCAGTGAGGGAGCAAAGCTGTGCTCCAAAGGAGCGTGACAAGCAGACTTGCTCATGGATTGGAAAAGGGGTGAAGGGACATGATAAGAATCCAAGAGGATTCTCACCTGGGCTTTGGATTTAAACTAGGGGAATGGATGAGGGTGGCACCTCCTGGAATGGGAACGACTAAGGGAGGAGCATCCAGAGGTGGTGAGGAAATCAAGAGTTTTGGCTGGGATGTGGGTGGATGGACTCACCTGTGAGACATAAGTGAAGATGGCCAGCATGCAGTTCAGAGGCAAGTCTGAGGGGCTTGGACATCACCAGATTGACAGATTCTGCAGCCATAGCCCTGTGGCATGGGATCCCATCAGATCTCAGAAACTAAGCAGGGTCAGGCCTGGTTAGTACCTGGATGGGAGACCGCCTGGGAACACCAGATGCTGTAGGCTTGGGAGAAGGACCTGGCAACCCATTCCCCAAAATCAATCTGCCATTGAAAACCCTATGAACAGCAGAGAAGCACTGACAATAAATAGTGTTTTGCCTGTTGTACATAGGGTTGCTATGAGTTGGATACCGACTCAACAGCACCTAACAACAACAATAACAGATTGACAGATTATTTTAAAGTGTCAAGGGACAAATGGAAAACAAAAGAGTCTATGAATGAAGCCACGGGACACTCTGACACGAGGCTGGTGAGAAGAGGGGCTGGCAGAGGAGACCCGTGAGCAATTAGATGCCTCAGAAGCCACACCATGTCTCCTGACAGTGGACTCAACTGTGTCAAATGCCGCCAGGAGGTCGGGAACAGAGGATAAAGGTAAGAGCTGGATCTGGCAACAAGGAGGGCGCTGGCGACCTGGAAGACAGCAACTTCAGGGCACTGGCAGGGAAAGAGGCGGGACAGAGGACAGGGAGGGGAGGAAGTGCAGACACCAACCACAGACAACTCTTTGGGGAAATATTTTCTACTGAGGGACAAATCGGTAGGCTGGTAGCCAGAGGAGGACAAGGACTATCAGGAGAGAATTTTTAGAGGTGGAGGAAACTAGAGCATTTTGGTACATGCTGCAGCAGAGAATGGGAACTGACAACCAGCAAAGCCCGAGGACCACGACAGCAGCAAGGTCCCGGGGCAGGAGACCAGGGGCGGGACCCACTGTCCAGATGGCACAGGTGGGCCTTGGCAGCAGCATGGGCAGTTTGTCCTTGGTAATGTGGTACAGATGCAGGCAAAATCTGGGGAAGAGGAAGGCCTGAGCGTCCTGGCAGTAGCGTGGCGAAAGCATGCAGAGAGGGAAGGGGCAGGCAGGGCCAAGAAAGATGCTGTTACGATCATTCTGGGGCAAAAAGGGGCCTCCAAGTGTGTGGCTGTGGGGGAGACACAGTGAGAGAGTGTGGTCATGAATGGCAGTGTGGCGTTTGCCTCCGGACAGCTTTGTGGACAATGCCGCCATCCAAGGGGAGAGTGACCCAGAAGTAGGTTGGGAGTGAGTGGCAGTGCAGTGGCGAGCTCACATGATAACTGCAGGACATCCTGGCACCAGTGTCCAGGCCAGTGGTCCAAGAACCTGGAGCTGAGGGTGGGGATGAGGTCACCAAGAGGGCTGGAACCTGAGGAGGAGGAAGACGAGGGCAGGCGGAGGGCCTTAAGCATAACTGGGGGTGTAACGAAGCAGCACCATTTCAGAAGTGAATGGGATGGGCAGAAATAACAAGAGCCAAAGTAGGGTCAAGAAAAGTGATGAAAAATAAAAAAGTTATAAGAGCCCCAAATCTGTTAGCACAAGAAGCAAACAATAACTGACATATCTGAGTCATGGAGGAAAAGTTAAATTGTGTTCAGCACAATTTACGCAGCGAAAAGCTATATAGCACTGATCTAATCATTTATCTATTTTTGGAGATAGGACGTCCCTATGTAGCCTAGGCAGGGCTCAAATTCACAATCCTCCTGCCTCAGCTTTCTGAGTGCTGGGATTACAGGTGTGCACCACCATGCCCAACTTTATTAGGAAAAATAAAGATTTCTTAAAATTTTTAGTAATATTTCAGTTAGGAAAATTCAATCTGAGAGAACACTTCATTTTCCAACATACTGACAAATGAATACTTATAAAAATATAAATCTACTAACATATCTATTAATATGTTTCACAGAGTTTAAGCTATTTGTGACTAATCAATTAACAAGTAGCTTTTAAAATGTAACTTAAGGGGAGGCACACACTGTCAGGTCTAATGCTTTATTTAAAAGAGCTGCTCATGTGAACCCAATTTTCCAAGCTCAGTAATCAGGACAAAGAAAAAAAATGCAGGTGAAATCAAGGCTACCTTTCCTCCTAAGAAATGTGGCTGGCAACATTCTCGAGGTTGTCAGTGGCTGTGTCTCCTGCGGCCCAACACTGCTGGGCCGAGGAGCTCCTTTCAGAGACCTCTACTCCGGGGAAGCCAGCATTCCTGACATATGCCTCAAAAAGAATTTCAGGATGAGTCCATATGAAGCAAAGTTAGGAAAAAGATTTTAGTATAGTTTTAAGTGTGGGCATTGACACCCACAGGGACAGAGGGAGGGGGAGGTGTGTTTAACTGTCTCAATATGATTTGGGTGGCTTCTAAAGTTCCATTGCTTAGAAGACTTCAGGTCCTTTTTAGTGAATTAAATCATAAGATGATCCACATAAGAAAGGAATGCTGATAAATGCATGGGTTAGAAAGGTGAAAGGATTCTTACCATACGCAGGGAACAAGGAAGTCAAGGCTTGTGTTTTCATGTAAACATGGTGCATGATCCTGTTTGTGAGGTTGTCTTAACTCTCAGCCAGCAGGGTGAGGGACTCCTGCCTCTTCCCAGTGCCCTTAATTTCCCCTTTCTAGCCTGCCTCAAGGTGAGTAACGCCTGATTTGTGTCAGGCCTGCAGACACAAGGGCCCTTATGGCACAGCTCACATCTCCCATTAATCGTTGCACACTGTCCCACTCCATAAAATGCTTGAGGCCTGATTTGACTTATAAAAGGAAATGGGTGGCCTTTTTTAAAGAAATGGGTTGGAAATCTGCCAAAACTTCAGATTCCCTCCTTCTTTGCTTAAAAAAAAAACAACCTACACTGGTCATTATCTCCCACTTTAAACTGAGCAAGACCATGTGATTCAGTCTCTCTGTCACCAAATTGCTCCTCCACGTTGACATCAAGTGCCTCTCCCCAGTTCCATGTGAAGCCATTAGAGCTGCAGCAGAGTGTGATAGAGATGTTCTCGCCCCCTCAGACTTGACCTTCCTGATGCACAGTGCTACTTCCAATTCCTTTAAAAATGATTCCAGGAAAATATTCCTCAATCTGCAAGCTGTTTGAAGGCCCAAGAGGTTGACAGATGAGACTATCTGTGCACGACTGTGATGACTCTGTTCTAGCAGTTCTAATAAGTACTATCAAGGACAGGGAATCGGGGCCAAGTAGGCTGACAGTGGTAATCAGAATAAGAAATTGAAGCTTCTTCTTGGGGCCAGAGCTGGTAGAGAGGTCTTTGGAAGCAATGGAATTAGATTAGGCACAGAGGTAGAAGGGGCCATTCAACCACTTTTCAGACTGCCCCTGAAATGGCCGCCATTGAATAATTTGCTAGGAAACTCAAACTTGTTTTTAACCTTTGAACTGAACCAGTGAAAAGTACCTAGCACCAAAAGTCTATTTCCCTTCTGATTTCTTTAGAGTTCAAAATTTCCAAGCTTTTCCAATTTTACTTATATAGGAGGCCTAGTAGTCACTCTACAGGGCTGCTTTGAGATGAATAAGGAAAAATAGCATAGGAATAAATGTGCTAATAAAAGATATATCGGTATATTGATAAAAACCAAACTTTGCAAAAAGTCAAAAGGAGGAAATTTATAATTAACAAAAGCCCTGACACTGATCATGGGGCTGGGATTTAGCTCAGTTGGTAGAGCGCTGCACTGCAATCTCTGAGGTCCCGAGTTCAATTCCCAGCACCACAAAAATGGGAGAAGGGCCTGGCAATCCACTCCCAAGGCAATCCCAAAACAGTCAGCCATTGAAAACCCTATGAGGGTAGCTATGAGTCAGATACCGACTCGACGGCACCTAACCTAACCTAACCTGACACTGATCATAAGGTTAAGAAGCCTAAATAGTAACATAAAAATTATAACTCTAACAAAGTAAGTAAATAAAAGATATACAGATTGGAAAGAAAAATAATTATACCTAGTAGCAGCCACAAAAAAGAACTGGAGGAGAATTTTTTTTTCCTCCTGCTGGGATTAGAGGTGTGCAACCACCAAGCCAGTCTGAAAAAAATAAATCTTGTTAGAGTGCATCCATTATTATCCTAGCAGAAAGATATAGTATTATTCCTTTAAAGTCTCTCTCAGAATGGAAAGTCAAATGCCCATTTTTAGAGTAATATTTAAAATATATTTGTTTTACTTACATGTTTTACTTTTTGTTTGTTTGTTTGTTTAAGAAAAGGGGACCTGAGCTCTTGAGAAAGCAGTAACTATTGGCAGACAAGGAGGCAGGACAGGGTCTGGAGAGGTTTGTAAGACTCCAATCACAATTATTTCTGTACAAGTCACTGTAGCGGCAGAGGCTCAGGAGAGATACAGTTCTTAAAATAGATTATTTTCCATCTATCAGATTGGCAAACATTTCAGAATAATAGAAGCCCCTAATGGCTATAGGGGGCTGGGATTTAGCTCCGTGGGTAGAGCGCTGCACTGCAGTCTCTGAGGTCCCAAGTTCGATTCCCAGCACCCAAAAAATGGGAGAAGGACCTGGCAATCCACTCCCAAGGCAATCCCGAAACAGTCTGCCATTGAAAACCCTATGAGGGTTGCTATGAGTTGGACACCGACTCGACGGCACCTAACAAAATGGCTATAGGGCTGGGAACTTTGTATGTGTTGTTAACTTCTGAATAAACTTTTCTGGAAGGCCATTGAGCAATAGATACCAAAAATGTTTAAAAATACACTTTGACTAAATAGTAACATCTTCTGTCTTTAGGACAAATTTCTCAATCAAGAAAAGTGCAGTAAGATGGATGCATGCAGGTTCATTATATTTAATAGTGAAAAATTAGTCCCACTGGCAGGGGATTGATTAAATAGATAGTACTATGCAGTGGAGTACCATGTAGTCATTAAAAGTGACAGAGATTTATATACTCTGCTGTATGAAGATGTCTCTGCAATTGTACAGGGAAAAAAGACCCAGAGTAGCACATCCAGCATACTGCCTTTCTATAGGATTCTATGGCCATGCTCACAGACGTACAGACTAGGCCTCAAAGGACATTCCACTCTCATTACTGATTGTCACTCTGTGGGATTTCTGCTGATTTTTGTTTCTCTTTTTGTATTTTTCTAAATTGATTAAAAAAACAAAACAAAACAATGAGGATATATTTTTATAAAAACCACAAAACCATCTTTGTTTTTAGAAAAGATAGGTCCTGAATGTATTTTTATTTAAAAAAAATAATCAGTGTACTAGAGTTTGGATCCTGAATGTTCCCTAGGGGGCCATGTGTTGAATGCTTGGTCTGCAGGGTGGCGCCAGGAGGAGATGGCAGAACCTCAGGAGGCCGAGCCTTGGGGGAAGTGCTTAGGTCACGGGGGCGTACCATTGAAGGGGATTCCGAGACCCTGGACTGCCCAGTCTTTCTCTTCGCTCCCCACGAAGGCAGTTTAGTTCCCCCACGCACCCCTGCCATTGCCATCCAGCAACCCCACCAGAAGCCCAAAGTACTCACTGGGACTTCCAAAACCATGGCTGAAAAAAATCTTTCCCTTTAGAAGTTAATTACCTCAGGTAGTTTGTTATAATAACATGAAGCTGACTAATATAATATTTAAATGAAGATAAATAATTCTTTATCCTGTGGTAAAAGTGATACAATTTAAAATTCCACTTACAAATTAATTTAAAAATTTAAATCTCTAGGTAATTTAAAGTAATTCATAGCAACTAAGGACATTTTCATTCATGGTTTTAATTATGATTGAGCTTTTAGCTCCCATGAAGGCAACAGCTGGAAATTATTTGTAAATTCTTACCACACCAGGCATCATGAACACATCTTATACAAGTCACAGCAAACGAGAGCAGTGGTGACTATGCCGGTCCTTTGAAACGAGTGTACAGCACGAGGCCATAGGCAGAGCACATCCTCCTTTCTATAGAGTTCTAATCATACTAACCAGGAGATGGTGCCATGCCTACTGTTCCTCCTTCTGAGAGGAGGAAAAAAAAAGACAAGGTAGGCTAGCCATAAACAAGCTAAACCTCTTCAGAAAACCTAATGTTCCTCCTTCTGAGAGGAGGAAAAAAAAAGACAAGGTAGGCTAGCCATAAACAAGCTAAACCTCTTCAGAAAACCTCTTCACTCATCAATACCCACTATAAGTAATAAAAGGTGAGGAAGTTTAAAGTCACTGCTTTTGTAATATATAAATAACCATAAACAGAATGGTTTCTTCTTTTTCTTCCATAACAGGGAATTGTCAATTAATATCATTATTGAGACTTAGAGTATTCATCCCAACTAGTCTCTAAACTTAAACTACCCACCCTGATAAAACAATCTAATCCCACTACCCTGGTGTGCACTCATCTTGCCTGCAAGGTCAGTCACTCAGGATTATGTGTACAGCTGTTTTAGGGGACCATGAACCCACAGGAAAGGCCCATCCTTTTTTTTTTCACAGTTGAGTTACTGTGAAGAAATTAATGCTAACTCAATCACATTCAAATGATAAAATATCAAGTAGCTGGGACAGTGGCATACACGTGTAATCCCAGTGACTCAGGAGGTGGAGGCAAGAAGATCAAGTTTGAGGCCGGAGGCCACCTTGTGCAATTTAGTGAGACCCTGTCTCAAAGTAAAAAATAAAAGAAGGGGCTGGGGAGCTAGGAAAGAGAGTTCATGCCTGTAATCTCAGTGACATGGGAGGTGGAGGCAGGAGGATCACAAGTTTGAGTTCAAAGGTAGGCTGTATAATTTAGTGAGACATTGCCTCAAAAAAAAATAAAATAAAATAAAATAAAATAAATGGGCTGGGGGTGCAGATCAGTGGTAGACTGCTTGCAAAGCATGCACAATGCCCTGGGTTCAACCCCTCAATACTGGGGAAAAAAAAGATAAAATCTCATAATTCTAAGTAATTGATGAATCCATACTGAGCAATGGAGCCATGATTGGTGGCCCAAAGGCTGGATGTCAAGCATGTACTGATTTTTATAAAGGCAGGGAGGGTCCTACCTTCAATCCTGTGCAACCTTCGTGCTTTGGTCAGGTAATGAGATAGCAGCCACTAACTCTTTCTTTTTTTAAGCTCTAATTGAATGATATACCACTGTATAAAATGCAAATGTATGCTTATATTTGACATTATATGCATTCTCTGTGAAATGAAATTTCAGAGTAATTATGAATAACAGAGTAAAACCAAAATATTTTGAGGAACTGTAAAGTTTTGATTTAAGCATTTTAAATATGTTCCTTTTAAGGCCAGCAGATGTAGCTGTGAATTAAAATAGGAAATATAAGCACTTTTATCAAGCTGCTCAAAGTCAGCCATTAGATGGCACCATGTTTTGGTTTGTGTGTGTGTATATGTATTTGGAGGACCAGGTTTACAGCATAAATTTAACAGAATTCACGGTAGCTATCAACAATTATTTGACTCTGGAGTTGATCTTGATTTACCTGCATTTGTCTAGAAATGATGATCTTACTTATTTATTGGGTACATAAACATGGATCATTTCTGCTCATCATATTCTGAGACTGTTATCTTTACTTATAGAAAAATGACACTTCCCAAAAATGGGCAGTACATTTCTTGACTCAGTCAACCTCATAACTGTCATCAAAATTCTTAATGCAAGATCTCTCTAAATGCAGACTTGAAATATACCGTATTACTCTCTACAAGCCTCCGAACAGGGTCATAAGAATTTCCAAGGAAAGACAACAGGTAAGACTTAGGTAATAACAGTCTATTGGGAAGCCCACACTTAGTACAGTGCGTAGCTCAGGTTCAGCCCCAAAATGACTTCTGAATGAATAGATCAACCAATTAGTAAACACTTTAGAAATGTGCCCTTGAAAAGGTATCAATGGGTTTGTTTCTCTGAAAGATTTCTCAGATGTGCAGATCAAACTGATCTGCCTAATGACCTAAGTACAGGCAGGGAGTGTATCTGCATTCCCTGTTTCTAGTTAAACATGAAAATGCAACATAAAAGAATTCCACATACTCTCTCATTCAGTAGTGCCAATCAGACAATATTTTTTCTCCCCAAAATATGTTATTTAGGCAATAATCCTCTTATTTGTGCTATGAAACAAAGTTGCTCATAGTCTAGAAACTAAAATAGCACAGTCTAGCTCACAGAGCCAAATTCTGCAGCATATAATAACCTAATTTTCTTGGTCTATGAAAACTTTGATTCATTCTTATGGCTCTTCTAAATCAAAGACCATTTATATTTTCAGACCTTAAAATTTTACTCAGTTTATGACCAACAGTACTAAACACTGGAAGCATCAGCTATCAATTCCACACAATGTAAAGTACTGTTAGGCTGTCACTTTCACAGAAATAAGATGCTTAATAATCTCATTACCAAGTGTTTGCATGCTCCCCAAGTAGATTTCAGCCTAGTCAAGGAAGTTTTATAAAATCCTAGGTAGTTGTACTTTATTTCCAGTACTAATTAATAAAAATAAAATCTTGCACAATTAAAAAAAAGTAATATTTCTGTTAAGGTAACATTTCTAAGAAACATACTGTTGTTAGGTGCTGTTAAGTAGGGTTGGACTCATAGCAATCCTATGTACAACAGAACAAAACTCTACCCAACACTGTCCATGCCCAGCACTACTACCAGTACTTCTCTGCTATTCATAGGGTTTCCAGTGGCTGGTTGTTTCAGGATTACTTCGGGAGTGAGCTGCCAGGTCCTTCTTCCATATCTGCAGTGCTGGGGATCAAATCCAGGGATTCAGAGAGCACAGACCAGCACTCTACCAAATGAGCTAAACTCTAGCCCAAGAAACATACATTGTTGTTGTTAGGTGCCATCGAGTTAGTGTCTGACTCATAGTGACCCTATGTACAACAGGCAAAATGCTATTATTAGTGCTTCTCTGCTATTCACAGAGTTTTCAGTGGTGGATTGTTTTTTGGGAGTGGGTTGCCAGGTCCTTCTCCCAAGCCTATAGCACCTAGTGCTCCCAGGTGGTCTCTCATTCAAGTACTAACCAGGCCTGACCCTGCTGAGCTTCTGAGATCTGACAGGATCAGATGCCACAGTGGTACAGCTGCAGGCAAGAAACATACAAGAAAGTAAAATAAAAATTCACCCATACACCCTTAATTCACTCACATATTTCTATCTGACATTTTCCCTCCCAGTTTTTCTCGTTTTCAGGTATCTGCTCTCACATTATATGCATCTATGAATCTTGTTTTTTATTTACCACTATATCCTAAGCATTTTTTCTACTTCACATGACAGTTTAAAAGAAGATCTCTTTTATGAGAAAACAAGTGATCAGTCCTATACCAGACAGACATCAGTCGCCATGTTGAGAGATGAGGCCCTCATTAAAGATGTCCAGATAAACTCGGTAAGTTATCAAGAATTGTGTGGATCGGATTACACTCAAAACCAAATTCATACCTCTTTCTTCTCACCCTGACCCCTTCCACCTACTCTTCTATTTCCCATCTCAGCTAATAGAGGTAAAGTGGAAAAAACCTAGGTCCTAAAGATTCAGACCTGGGTTCAAAATTTGACTCTGCCAATTACAGTTATGTGATCCTAGGCAGTAACATAACCTCTCAAACTCTCAATTTCTTCGCTTATAATTCAGGAGATGCTTATATCTTCAAGTCTGCTATGTCTAAAATGTCTGATATAATGCCTAAAATGGGAGAGAAACTGAGGTAACAGCAATAACCATCAAAAAACTTCCATAGGTTTTCTGACTTTTCCAAGGAATCCCTAATTTATTGTTACAAATGACCAGCAAGCATAAAAAATAAAAACTGGTAAGAGTAGAGAGAAGTCCTATCATTTGTCTATCAGTGTATTTTGAGTGAAGAGTACAGTAATATCCACTCTTAGTCATGATTAAACGAAATGTGAAAAAGCTCAATAATGTTTTATAAGGTTGCCCCAATAAACCCCCTACTTGCCATGGTTTTCCTTCTCTATTGAACCATTTCTATCACTATATACACGCTGTTGATTCTCCAACTTAAAACAAAAAAGAAAACAAACAAAAGAAACCTCTTACCTCATTCTTCCTTCCAGCTATAACATCATTTACTTTACAGCAAAACTTAAGACTCGCCTACATACATTGCCTCCAATTTCTCTGCTCTATTTTCTTCTGAGGGCTGGGGTTTAACTCAGTTGGTAGAATGCTGCTCTGTACTCTCTGAGGACCTAGGTTCGATCCCCAGCACCACAAGAAACGAGAGAAGGATGTGGCAATTCACTCCCATCCCTAAACAGCCATTGAAAACCCTATGAATAGCAGAAAAGTACTGACAATACCAGGCATGGCACAGTTGTTGAGGAGTGTCTTGTTCTGTGGTACATAGGGTCGCTGAGTCAGACCTGACTCGATGGCATCAAACAACAACATTCTCTTCTGAATCTGTTCCACCACAGCTTTCCACCACCCTTTCACTAATGACCGCCACACTGCTAAACTGAATGACTCCTCAGTGCTTATATTTAACTTCCCACCCACAAGGCAACACAGTTGTTTCTCTGTGAAATGTGTGCCACTCCAAGTGACCATTCTGGCTTCCCCTACCTCTTTGGTAGGGAAATCTCTTTCTACACTTTCTTCTCATCCCTTCATCTTTAAACTTTACGTGTGCCCAAGAACTTCTTCCTCAGACCTCTTCTATTTTCTCTCTACCTTCACTACCTTAGTAAGCTCATTTGGTCTCTTGGCTTTAAACTGGTGAGTCTCAAATTTATATCTCCACCTTCAACCTCCCTCTGAATTCCAAACTTCTACTATCTAACTGCTGACTTGACTCCCCATGAGGTGATCTAACAAATATCCCAAACTCTCCAGTCCCAGATGGAGCCCTCGGTATTACCCCACAACACCTGCGCCTCTCACACTGTCCCCATCCATGTTCCAGTTGCTCAGGCCAAAGTGTGGAGACATCCCTAACTTCACTTTTTCTCTTACACCCCACAATCAATCTACAAAAAAATCCTTGCTGATTTCCATTTTCAAAATACATCCAGAATCTCTTTTCATCAACTCCACTGCCTCCTTTTCCAAAGTACCATTCATTCTTATCTGTCATAGTCTGTCCACAGACCTTCCTACTTGTTCTTTAAAAAAAAAAAGAAAGAAAAAAGAAAGAAACCAATCATTCTTAATGTACAGCTTCTTTTTTTAGCTGTGTAATTTATATACACAAACATAAATGCCCAGACATAAATATATACAAAATGCACATACATTTTAGGCCGTAGGATTTTTTTCTAATAACATGTACAGAGCACATTAATAACTTAAATACCTCAATTTAAAATGCTTTACCTGTTTTACAAGGATATTTATATATAAATGTCAAACAGCATACAAAGTTGTTCCAAATCAATAATTTTGTTAAAGTAGCTAATATCAACTTATACAGAATGAACACTAGCCATGAATTAGTCATTAATTATATTTGAAAAACTTACACCAATTATTGATGACTTATAAGTAATGAGAAGTTGCCTGCATAGTGATATTGCCTACAGACTGATATTCTCTGTCATTACTTCCTAAGACAGAGACCAAACTATACTCAAATTTGAAAACCAGGAAAATTTAGACAGCAGAAAGTAGAATAAACAGGCATATGTCAATGACAAGGTTGTAATTACTTACATTGTGAACTCCTAAAGCTTTCCAGACTGCAAAGCTGATCACACCAACCCCACACCAAGCATACAGTGAGCCCCAGCCCAGGGCTCGCAAGGCAAGGGAAGACCCACTTTCCGGTAAGGCAGCTGTGGCCACAATGCCCTGAAATAAATCCAGAAAGGCTTGGGTGAAACAAGCAGTCCAAAAAGGATAAACACTCTGCGCATGTTTGCAATGAGTTACAGGAACAGGACTTTCTGCTAAGCAACATCACACCGGAGGCCAGAGCAGCCCAAGGTCAAGCAGCAGCTTTGCTATTTCCATAAGCGCATGACTTCTCTGATGGACAGATATTTGAGTCTGAAAGGCATTGAGCCTGTTAATTCTTCCAGAAAAACATCAGAACATTCCT
>VMDO01023091.1:0-32292 GCA_007922755.1 Pedetes capensis
ATACTATATAGTAAAAGATAGAGAAGACTTGGATGGGAAACTTAGATAGGAAGGGGGGAGGGGGGAAACATAGAGGAGGGTAAGGGGTAACCTATATGTATAATGCTTATCAAATTGCATATATGAAAATTGTCACAACGAAAAGCATGTCAAAATGAATCACATTATGATGTACATTAAAAATTTCTAATAAAAAAAACAGGAGGGAGAGAAGTGGATGTGGTGAATAGAGACAAGTTGGTGAGAATTTTTGCAACAACAAGGGTAGAAAACAGTAATAGCTAGAGGGGAATGTTTGGTCTGGAAAAATGTGTCTGAGGTTTATTTTTTTTTTAAGGAATATCACAAAATATTTTCTTGCTGATAAGAAAGTAGTCAAGGGAAATTGATGGTCCAAGAGAGGGGAGAATGGAAGAAGCACAGACCCTGAGAAATGAGAAGGGATGGGCTCTAGGACATGAAAAGACAAGAAAACCCTAGGCTGGAGTGAGACTGTCTTCCACAGCAACAAGAGAGAAGGCAGAACTGGCAGGTACCGATGCAAGGATGCAGGTGGTATAGCAGATGTCAGTTGGTAGATTGAAAGGAGAGGAGTTTAATCTGTCTGGAGCCCAGTGGGTAAGGAGGGCAGTGGCTGAATGAATGAAGAACACCATTGGTTAAATCAACTCAACAGGAGTTGTAGGATACTAGGTTGTATGAGATCCTAACTTGGATTTAGAAGAACTGCTTAGATGAACGTCTCCACTGCTTCATAGGGAATAACTACAGTCTCCCAGCACACCTGCCTTAAGTAACAACAAGCCTCATACATGCTTTGCATCAGGCGTTATTCTAAGCATTTTGTGTGTACTGGCCTGTTGGATCCACACAACAAATCAAGGAGGTAAGAACTCTTGTTCTCATTTTACAAAGGAGGAAACTGAGGAATGTGGAGTATAAGTCACCCACGCCTGCCTAAAGTCACACAGCAGAGCTATGATTTCAACCCATGGACAAGAGCACACATTCCTAATCCTTTCTGGACAGCAACCATTTCGGAGTGAAAGTTCTGTGAAATTTCTTGTAGGAGTCTTGGGCCTTCCTGGTCCCTCCTTTACTAACACCTATAAGACTGATGCTCCCTGAAGTGCCCTAGAACACAAGCCTCCTTCCACGCTCCTTCACAGCCAAATGTCTGACCACCCAGCCAAGGCCCTGGGTGCTGTGCAGATGAGAATTCAACATAAACAGCTGGTGGTCAGCGTTTCCCCTTATATTCGTATTTCCTAGATGTCTCTACAGTTAAAGTGAGGCCACATGCTGAGGTCTGGCTGATGGGCTGTGAGCAGAAGGGACAGTGGCATATGCCAAGGCCAGCCCAGTGCCATTCAGAGTCACCCTGCTGTCTCCATCTCTCTTTCCTTGCTTGGCCACCAAAGAAAGCACTATTCCCAATGATGTAACTAGTGGACAGAGGAAGGCTGCCCAACCCTCATCAGATTTTAGGTAAATGAGAAATATTCTTTTACTGGGCAAAGCTGCTGGGGCTTGGAGGGGTTGTGTTGAGGTCGTTATCATTAGTTACTTTCACTTATAAAGTGAGCAAATGACTCTCAGCCACCAGGCCTAGTTACTTGGGAGCCACACTGTGGCTTCTAACAGAGCAGGTGATGAGGAGAAGAAGGGCCAATCTCCAGGAGTCAGGGTGACAGGAAAAAGAAAGACTTTGGAGAAAGGCATATGATTGAAAGAAACAGAAATTTCCTCGTGGCAGCATCAGTGAAAAAGAGCTGTTGGAGGGAATCCTTCTCCAGAGCATTCAAAGCCCAGGGTGTACGTGCATCTGGGCTGAAGAAGAAGAGACTAAAATTCGAGTATCAGAGAAATCACCAGATTCTCAGGAATCTTATGGTTTCCGCCTCTCTTCTCTCTGCTCTCTTTCCCCTCTCTTGGACAGATTTCATCTGCTTGTACATGACCCCGTTTGGAGATACAATAGCCTGCTAAAGGGTGGTGGAAATGGGGAAGTCAGTGCTACACTGTGTCACATATTTACTACAGAAGAGTGGTCAAGTGAATGAAGAAAGAGGCTCCCTGTAGAGCTCAGTGCATCACTTAGAGAAAGGGCCAAGCTGGAATCGTAGCTCAGTGACCCACCGGTGCAGTTCCCAAAGTATCAAATCTGAGAGTCTGTGTTTAGACACATCCTTCCTACAGATTTAAAAAATAAAATTAAGAGAAAGAAAGAAGAAAAGCCTCAAACTTCTATACCATTGGTGACAGGGGAGATGAAGCCCACATAAACTGAAGAAAGTTGAAAGAGGAAGTTCAGCCAACAGAAAAGAAAAAAACTCCCCAGACACTTTTGAAGGTTGAAGGTGTCCACTCACTAAGGCGTGAAGCGTGTTGTGTATGGTCTGCTTTTCTGGATAAGATGTGAGCGTCTGCAGCACAACTTGCTGGAAAAGTGCGGAGGGAAATCGTTGGTTTTGAAAGCTGATCATGCCCTGGGTCTGTTGACACTTGCCCTGTGGCTTTATATTCCACCAGCTGAGAACTATGAGTGTTTTTCACTCATAGTTGGCACACATAGGCATAAATGCCTATGTGGATGTACTATGTCTTCTGGCTTTGCAGACCAGAGAGTCAACTTAAATTCCCAGGGTTCAGATGGGAGCCAGCGGGGAGAAGAGCAGACAGCTGTATTTCAAAAGTCTAGCTTCCAAAAGCCTAGAAGTTCAATCTCTTTAGCCCTGAGAGATGCTGCCTAAATGGTCCTGAGAAAAACTGGTGGATACTTCTGAGGCTAAATCTGAAAACAAACACCTAAGAAAAGAGAGAGAGAAGGAATACAGGGGGCATTAGTTCACATGGTTTGGTAGCAAGTGAAAAAATTGACTCGGGCTGGATGAAACAGTGAAAAGCCTGAGATTTCCTGGGAGAGGCTGACATGAGCCAAGCTATAGCCACTGCCGAGTCACCACACCCGAAGACAAAGGTGCAGTGGGTATGTGTACCCCATACACCTCTCCATACTCCAAGTCTACACACCTCAGTTTTAACAGACCAAAGTCAGATAAGGTGTTGATTTAGCTGGGGTGTGGAGGCAAAGGCATGCTTGCTGGGAAGAGCAAGCGTTTCCCAGAGGACAGCGGTCAAACTGCTACCCAGTGCTTATCCACCACATGAAAGAATGGAGAGAGCAACGGACTAGGGAGTGAGGAGTCCTCATTGATGACATGTTCCCAGCAAATGGATGGCTCGCCAATGGCATGGACTTTTCTCTAAAATGGCATTCGGGAGACAAGGAAGGTGAAGACAACCCAAACGTCCATTATGGGTGAATGACAGAAGAAGATGTGGTATATATGCACAGCAGAATTTTATTATGCCTTCAAAGAAAATTCTGGTACATTCTATAATACGGATGAATCTCAAGGACATTATGCTATGGGAAGTAAGCCAGACACAAAAGGACAAAAGCTACATAATTCCACTTATGTCAGGTAATCATCAAATTCATAGAGGTAGAAAATAAAATAGTGGTTGCCAGAAGCTAAGGGTAAGGAAGAATGGGGAGATAATATTTAATGGCAGCAGAATTTCGATTTTGGATGATGAGATATTTCTAGAAATGGATGGTGGTAATGGTTGTACAGTATTGTGAAATACTTAAAGCCACTGAAGTGTACCCCAGAAACTGGTTAAAATTCTAAATTGTATAATATATATATACCATAATTTTTAGAAAGAGAGAAATATATATTATAATATATGTAATATATATAACAACATATTTTATAGAGAAGAGAGCAGGCAAATACAGAGAAAGGAAGCATACATTTCAATATCCAGACTATTTCACGAGAACTTTTTCTGTAAAGAGAGGGCAAATATTTTTCCTAAGTCTACAGAAACCTATCATTTCAGGCTTTGTTTAAATCCACATACAGGGCATTTAGAGGTTTGCAGATGTCATCTGTTTCTGGTGTGCCACCTCTGGTCCCCTGAAAGGTTAACCAAAGTAACCAAAAGAAAAAGCACCAGCACTTGAGCATCTGTTACACAGAAAGCCCCATCTCCACCTTCAGAAAATTCAGAAGCTACAGAAGAGTGGGGAGGGACCAGGACAGATTTCTCACTACTAGTCAGCTCTGATCCAGATGGAGGATGAACTGTATAAGAAATTGAAGTTTTGCTTTTGGACTGGACTGGATTTCTTAAGACTGTTTTTAAATGTCAAGTGATAAGAATAGCTATAAAACTCGCCTAGATTATTATTTCGGAGCAGGAAAAGAAATTTCTGTAGACCTGATTAAACAGATAATGTTGAGAGAATACGTAATTGCTTTCCCTTGCATCCTACTAGATTAGGTTTGCTCAATAGTAGTGTTAATAAGCTAATACTTAATTTTTACAACAATCCTAAAGAGAGAGAAATAATTATCCCTTTCTCACTTAGGAAAATCCAAGGTTCAATTAAACCAAGTTTCAGTTAATTTACCCAAGGTCCTACTAGTAAGTTAAAGGAACAGAATCTAAAGCCTACATATATCCCTTTATGCCATACTTCTCTTCTGATGTGCTCAGTGAATGCAATTACTCTTAATAAGCCTGTAGAGGAGTATGCAAAGGAAGAAAATGTGGGGACATTTTCTGTTGGGAAGCCTGGCAGTAAATGTGAAGAAGATCAGTTTGGCTTCCACCATGAGGTTTTCTGGAATGCAGGATCTAAGGGACTAATAACATCAGTCCAAGGCAGTCTGTTACAATCGCATGACAAGTGTTTCTAAGGTTGTGATTCTTTCCTCATTTAATGGGTGATAGATAATGGTTAGTGCTTTGTGAGGTTGTACAGCTAGAGTGATGGGTGGCCTAAGCAATTGGAGGTTGGCTTTATCCATTCATTAACTCTGAACTGCACATTTTCCAGGCTCTGCTCTGAGCTTAGGTATTTTAAGTAGGTGACAGATTCTGTTTGACCATATTTATGGTCCTTACCTCCAAACCCCTCACTTTTCTCTCTCTGGATGTCAATGACAGCCCCACCCTCTCTAGAAGGCCAGGATCGAGGAGGAGGATAAAAGGAAAAAACATCCAGGCCGTTATGACTTCTTTTTGTCTCCCACCTGCCTGTTGTCATTCTGCCTGTGCATTAGCCATTAGCCTAGCATCTCATCCACTAATTCTATTGTTAAATTCAGATTTCTTAAAGCCTAAGATTTCAAATACCCTGTAGGTGTTCCTTCCCTTGACATTTGTCACTAATCTCTCAGAAACTGGGTTCAGTTCTATTTCCTCTTCTAAATGGCTGGTAAAAGATCTAAGGAGAAGCCTTTCAGAAGACATCTCCACCCTATGTTAGCTCTATTTAGTTTCAGTATTTTTTTTCAAAGGTCAACACCAGGAATTCATGTCTTCTAGGCCTTCTACATTTTTTTCCTGGAGGGAGAAGAGGGACTGGGAATTGAACCAAGGGCCTAGTGCTAGGCAAGTGCTCTACCACTGAGCTACACCCAAAATTTTTATTTTGGGACAAGATCTCATGAAGTTGTGTAGGGTGCTTCTGGCCTCGAACATGCAATCTTCATGCCCCAGCCTCCCAGGTCACTGGGATTAAAAGTGTGTGCCATAGAACCTGGCCCTTCTATATTTCTTGACCTTGATTGCATGCTAGAATCACCTGGGAAAATGCTAAAACAACTTGTCCAGAGATTCTGATTTAATGAGTCTAAGGGCACCATCTCAAACTCATTAAATCAGAATCTCTGTATAAGTCACTCAGGGATTTATAGATTGTGAAGACTCCTAGGTATTTGCAATATGCAGGCAGCATTGCAAACTGGCTTTGAAGGCCATGGCTGCTCAACGTGCAATTAGAGACCAGTGCTGGCCAGCGAACTTTGTTACTCATTTGGGGCAATGTAGGACATTCAGGCCAGTGTCAGGTATGCCATTATGCACACTTTGATTAGCTGACATTTCTCTGTAACAGGAGTGTCTTAATGGAAAAAGCAGGACATTGACTTACCCTTCAGTGACAGCTCTTTATCTTCTCACTGATCGGTAGCAAAGAAGGGAAAGGCTGGTTTCTTTGAGTGGCTCTTCTGCCAGCCTCTTTGGCACATTCAAAGCTGTCCAGAACTTTTCCTTTTCTGGAGCTTCTTTTTAACCTGGATATTTAATTCAAACATTTAGTGTCACAGTTCTGAGTTTTATACACCAAGAAGAGTATCCATGTCCATTGAACTGTCTGGCATCATTTGACTAGGCTGGAACGTCTGCCGACTAATGTGTATTGTTGCCAGACGATTACAATGTGTGTAAGGCCACATTACCAAAGCACTGGTCCCCTAAAGGAACTGTGAGTGGGAACGGGCTTTGAAGTACTTGAGCCTGCAGGGCTCAATGTTCAAGGCCAGTAGGCACGTTCTGGCTTCTCCTCCCCTCTGTCAGTCTCTGTTCTCACACCTGTCCCCACATCTGCTTATGATGGTTTTAGGGCTCAAAAAAGCTAATGACCAATGTGAAAAAATATGAGGTGCTCCAGGATAGGTCCTCTTCCTTCTACTTCCCTCTTAAACCACAGTCATTGCTCTGAGAGACAGCCTCTCTTCTGGGCCTTGACAGTTCTCTAGGGAAAAAGGGGGGAAGGTGTTTCAGGGGCTCCAGGGGAAGCTGAAACATTCCTGTGATACTTCAAGCTTAATTATCCAACAGTTCATCGAGCAGGGTGGCTCACTCCCATAGTCACAGCAACTCAGGACACAGAGGCCAGAGGATCTCAGGTTCAAGACCAGAGGCAGTCTGTGTAATTTTTCAAGAGCCTGTCTCAACTTAAAATTTAAAAAACAAGTGGCAGAGCACTTACCAAGTACATGTGAGGACCTGGGTTCAGCCCCTTAGTACTGCAAAATGATAAATGAATAAATAATCCAACAGTTCAAGTAAAAGAAGAGACGAAAATACTGTAGGAATCAGGCCAAGATAAGCATTTGTGAGGAAAGGAGAGAGTGAAAGTAGATACTCAGGAGATCCCTGGAAGGTAGCATGAGAAAAGGAACAGACAGTTTATAACCTAGATTTCTTTCTTTATATTTATTGGATGGCCTGGGATTTAGTTGGTAGAGTGCTGCTCTGCGCTCTCTGAAGCCTTGGGTTTGATCCCTAGCACCACAAAAATGAGAGAAGGACTTGGCAGCCCACTCCCCAAACAATCTGCCATTGAAAACCCTATGGATAGCAGAGAGGTACTGACATAGTGCATGGCCTGGCACAGTGTCGGGGAGTGTTTTGTTCTGTTGTACATAGGGTCACCATGAGTCAGTCACAACTCGATGGCACCTAACAACAACAACAATTTGTGTGATAGTGTTCTGAACATATCTATGCCTTATAAGGGGATGGGATTTAGCTCAATTGGTAGAGCGCTGCACTGCAGTCTCTGAGGTCCCGAGTTTGATTCCCAGCACCGCAAAAATGGGAGAAAGACGTGGCAATACACTCCCAAGGCAATCCCAAAAAACAGTCTGCCATTGAAAACCCTATGAGGGTCGCTATGTGTCGGACGCAACTCGACGGCACCTAACAACAACAACAACATGCCTTATAAATGAAATACAGAGCATTTACCAGTAGATTACTGTGAGATTTCAGTGTGACAATGTGAATGTAGTAAAGGCACTTAGCATAGTGCCTGGCACCAAGATTATGCCTTCATTCATTTATTCAACAAATATTTATGGTTAGACATTGTACAAGGCACCAGGAATGTGGTAGAGAGCAAAACACACATCGGTGCTGCCCTGGTGGAGCTTACAGTCATAAGGGAGGCACAGAGAGAAGTCATGTGATCATAGATATGGACATCCATAAATCAGTATTACACGTGAAAAGTAGTATGAGCAAACATCACAGAGGTATCTCCTCCTATTTGGAGAGTTAGGAAGCATTTTCCCAAAGGAGTAATGTGTAAAACCAGCTCTGAAGGAGTTAACTTCAGGTGTGAGCTGAGGGAGGGGTAGGATTGTAGAACAAAAAATAAAAGGGAAAATTTTAGCTATTATACCAGCTCCTTATTAGTTATTTGTTAGGTGCCATCCAGTTGGATCCAACTCATAGATATAGTGACTCTGTGTTCAACAGAATGAAACACTCCCTGCCACTGTGCCATGCCCAGGACTATGTCAGTGCTTCTCTGCTATTCATAGGATTTTCAATGGCAGATTGTTTCAGGAGTGGATTGCCAGGTCCTTTTTCCTAGCCTGCAACACCTGGTATTCCCAGGCAGTCTCCCATCCAAGGACTAACCAGGCCAACTTTGCCAAGCTTCAGAGATCAGGCAGGATCGAATGCCATGGTGCTATGGCTGCAGCCATAACTCACTATTAAGTTGGACGAAATCAAAACAGGGGCTGGGATTTAGCTCAGTTGGTAGAGTGCTGCGCTGCAGTCTCTGAGGTCCCGAGTTCAATTCCCAGCACCACAAAAAAGGGAGAAGGACCTGGCAACCCACTCCCAAGGCAATTCCGAAACAGTCAGCCATTGAAAACCCTATGAGGGTCGCTATCAGTCAGATACCGACTCGACGGCACCTAACAACAACAACAAATCAAAACATAGCAGCCTGACTCATGGAAGTGGGAAGCCCACTCTGGCACTGAAGCCAATGCCACTGGTCATTTATCTCTTGACTCCCTTTTCCTTTGTATTAGCCCCATTCTTGGGTTGGCCTTCTCCACCTACAGACTAGAATAACCATAGAAGCAGACCTAAGAGCTGGCATCTCAGCAGACAAGAGGTCTTCCTTCTCCTGGGATTCATTCATAGTTACTGCCCACGTCAGGCTCTCATTGACTCCGGTGTCCAAGTCTGAAGCAGTCGCTAGAGTACTCTGATGTGCAGTTTGGGCACTATGCTCCTCTGTAAAGGAAAGATGGAGTGACACATAAGCCACCAGATCAGGGAGCGGCATACTGGAAAGTAGGTGGTGGGAGAGAGGAAGAGAGAGCAAACTCATAGATGTGCACTTCAGGTCTATTGATGCCATCTTGTGCATTTTGGGTTTTTTGTTGTTTGTTGTTTGTTGGCGATACTGGAGAATTGAACCCAGGATCTTGCACATACTTCAGAAGGACTCTAGCACTGAGTACCACCCTGAGCCCATTTTATACTTTTTATCTTGATACAAGGTCTTGTGAAGTTATACAGCCTGCCACGGGCCTCAAACGTGCAATCTTCTGGCCTCCACCTCCTGAGTTGCTGGGATTACAGATGTGCACTACTGTGCCCACCTCATCTTGTGCATTTGGATCTTTACCATAAAGCAATGTTGTTGTTCTTGTTAGGTGCTGTCGAGTTGGTATCTGACTCATAGCAACCTTACATACAACAGGTGAAACACTATTGTCAGTGCTTCTCTGCTATTCATGGGGTTTCCAATGGCAGATTGATTTTTTGGGAGGGGGTTGCCAGGTCCTTCTCCCAAGCCTACAGCACCTGGTGTTCCCAGGCAGTCTCCCATCCAAGTGCTAAACAGGCCTGACCCTGCTTAGCTTCTGAGATCTGGAGGATCGGAGGCCACAGTGCTACGGCTGCAGGCGATACCAGAAAGCAATAGGAAACAAGAATTTTAAGCAATTATGAGAAATAATCAGATCTACACTTTGAACACAAGTCACGCAAGCTGTAATACGGACCATAAATCGAAGAGGGCATAGCAGATCTGGGAAGATCAGTTAGGTTTTTCCAGACTAGAGATGATGATAGTTTAGATTAAGGGGTAAAAGCATAGATGGAAATAAAGGAATAGATAAAAGATGGTTAAAGTCAATTATAAAATCAACAGAAAAAAAAGAGGCCAAAATCAACAATGGTTGAAGGTAGATTGGACATTCAGGGAGTAGGCAAAGTGAAAGGGAAAAAAAAGAGCAGCAGCTTATGCAGGAGACCGTGAGCATGATGTTGCACATGTTACAGTGACTGTATGGTTTGAACACCTCCTCCAAAAGTTCATGTGTTAAGCCTTAATTCTTGCAATGTTGAGAGGCTAAGACTAGTGATTGCTGTTTCAGTCATGGGAACAGAGCCCTCATGAACGTATTTATGCCTTTGTTGCAGGAATGAGTCATCCACAGTAGGAGTTCAGCCTCCTTTTCTCTCTTCTGCGCACACTTGCTTTTCCACTGTGAGGCCCTCATCAGAAGCTAAGCAGATGCCAGAACCATGCTGTTGAACTTGCTAGCCCCCAGAACTGTGAGTCAAAGAAACCTCTTTCCTTTAGATATTACCCAGGCTCATGTATTATGTCACAGCCAACATAACATGGTCTAATACAGGTGTCTTGGAGACCTCTGAGTAGAAATTAGGAAGCTGGACATAGGTGTGCAGGGGGCATAGAAGCTATGTAGCCTGGAATATAATCAATTGCTGGTCAAAGCCATTCATATAAATGAGATTAGCTAGGAATAGTCCAGAGTGATAAGAAGCCAATGACTGAGCCTGGAGGAAATGAAATGCAATATATAAATGTTTACATGGCTTTGGCCCAAGTCAGGGTCGCTGCCGTTTCTCTCTTAGTTGCATGTCTTCCTTCTACTCCTAGTCTATATGCTTACCTGACAGCATGCTTCTTAATTTGACCTTTTTAATGGGACTCTTTTCACAGATTATGTTAAAATGCTACATGAAAAACAAATTATGAAGATTGGATATATAGGTATAGAGGTTATTGTTGTAATCAAACAAAGCCTGTAACAGAGTTAATCGGGTACATATTATAATGTTATACATAATTTTTATTATGCTGCATACAAATTAGTATCAAATGGTAGGCCACCCACAAAAATGACTGCAATCAGTATTAGTGTTCCATTGCCAAGCCAAATCAAATGTTTAGTTTTTCTCCTTTTACTCAATGCATTCTCCAGTATTTGTCATCGTTACTACTGCCAACTTCTCCCCTGTGAATTGTTTGATGTCACACATGCATGGGTGCACATATGTATGCGCACTCACACTGAGTGTTATTCAATGGCCACTGTCTTACAACAGTCCAACAGGCAACTGAAGCTAGGTTGAGGCAAAGTAACAAATGATCCCCAACTCATAATGGTTTGTAACAATAGTTGTTTCTTCATCCCTCCTCCTCCTCCTCCTCTTCCTCTTCCTCCTCTTCCTCTCCCTCCTCCTCCTCCCTTTCTCTTTCTCCTTCTCTTCCTTCCTTCCTTCTCTCTCTCATATGTATATATGTATACATACACACATGCGTGCGCACACACACACACACGCTGTGTGGCTGTACTCCTTGTTACCTTTGCACCAGGCCCCAGGCTGATGAAATACTCTCTGTTCTGGATCATTACTGGTAACTGTAGAAGATGGATTTCCATATGCTTGCTCTTAGAGCTTCTTTCTAGAAGTGATACCAAGTACTTCCACTCAGTTCATCATCCAGTGTAAGTTGCATGACTAGCAGTGGGGCAGGAAAGGTTATGCTTCTCTAGAGAGGGCAGCAAATATTTTGAGAAAAGAGTAGGGTCTGTGTGGACCACCATACTCTGAAACCACACCTTTGGGCACCAACTCTGAGAGGTTTTGCTTCTTCTTACTGTCATCATCTGCCCAGTATCCTCACAGCAGCTGGGTTCCAAAATGACTGCACTCTGCTTGGCAATTCTCTGCTGGCCACCTGGCCACCAGGTGGTTTGTGACAGCAGAAATTCTGGGCCATGAGGCTCTGGGGTTGGCTGTCTAGCAATCACCGTAATGTACAGGAGGTGGCAGTGGTAGCAAACCTAAGGGAAGAATATAGAACAGTAGAGACACGGATGAGGAGAGGAGAGCACATGGAGACAGGTCATGGTTAGGGTTTGGGGTCAGTGCTAAGGGATGACAGGTAGGCTATCCCTTTGGGTAAAATATTTATTGCTAGAACATCCCAGGATACAAGTTAAATAGAGGAATAAGCATAATATTCCCCACACTATATGCATTGGAGCACCTGTTGGAGCTATTATTTAAATTCACATAGTTTACGCTGCTCAGTGGTGGATTCCCTATTAGCTCAGTTGGTAGAACACCACTCTGCAGTCTCTGAGGTCCTGGGTTCAATTCCCAGCACCACAAAAATGGGAGAAGGATGTGGCAATCCACTCCCAGGGCAATCCTGAAATAATCAGCCATTGAAAACTCTATGAGTCAAACACAACTCAACATCACCTAAAAACAACATTCTCTACCCACATATTCAATAACCCCACTCCTTCCTGTGCCTGTTACATTCCTCACCCCACCTTGCAGACTTTCATTTCATTTGCACAGCTCCCTTTGCCCTGTGCCTGCCTTCTCCAGGGGTCTACCCATTTCCTCAGATCTTGGCCCTCCCACTTTGCTCTTAGAGCCAATAGGTAACCAGCTCATGAGATTAAAAACAAAAAAAGTTCTTCACCAAGAAGGATTGCTGAAATAGAGAAGGCTGTGCTTCTCATTTCTTCCCATACTGGTGAATAAATTCCCATCAGTGGTGACAGTGATAGGCATTAGTGTCTGCCTTTCTTGGGAGAAGCTTCCAAAAGCAATGTGGTCTCAGAAGAGAGAAGACATAAACAGGGAAAGGGAGGCTAAGTAAACAATTATCCCCTTTTCTTCCACTGCTTGGCACAGGCTGGTTGTTTTCTTTCCTTCTGTGCATGGGGAAGGGCCAGTGTCGCAGAGGTGGGCAGGGATACAAAGCAGGAACTTTGAGCCCCATCAACTGGGATCAGCAAATCCTTGAACCATAGATTAAACACAGAGCTTCAGACATTCTGTGCCTCTGGCCAGTCTCTTGCAGAGTGTTCTGGTCCATTTTTTGATCAGCCTTAACTCTAAATTCCTTCAGTTGTTTCCCTTCCTGCCAGTGCAGCTTATTTGGAGTTCTCATCTGACTCTTCTAGAATTTTTTCCAGGGCTCTGTACACCCTGTAATCCCAATACATTTGGTGGATTCAGAATAATTATTAAAGTGCATTTGACAGCCCAATTTGTGGCTGCTGTGTGATGCTAGCAATTGTCAAATTGGTCTGGCATTTCTGACACTGTAAGACCCCAGCCAATTATCTTGCTCTTGTGCATAGTTAGATGACCTGAATTTTCATGTCATTGAATTCCTGGGACAGTGAGATTTTGTAGATCAATTTTAGACACTTGTTGAGTATATATTCTCTAGAGATTAGTTTATGAAAATATGTTTAGTAAAAAAATTACAATTCAGCCATCTTCAAATTAGAAAACCTTGGGATTACAGTGGCAAAATACTCTCATCTGTTAAAGCAATTTCCATCAATATCAAGTCCTTTTTCTCATCTTTTCTATAATATTGTCCAATTAAGAACAATATGAAACCAAAAGTGCCCAGAGATGCCGATTCTCATTTTCATTAGTAGCAGAGGTCAGTGCTCATTTCATCTAATTCCTCTTCTCTGGGTCTGAAACCTAGCATTGCTATGCAATTGAGCAATCAAGTTATACAGATGTAGTTCCTTGGCCATAAAAATCTAAAATGATCAATAGTGGATTTCCCGTTAATTTTTCCCATTAATTTGTTACGTGCTTTGATTGCTGTACATTATTAGAACATTGTGTCAAGTCATCTTTTCTGAGACAGATATTACCCCTCTCATTTCCCAGTGATTCTATAATCTGTTGTTTAGCTGATCTCCTGGTTCATTTCAGGAAATCACTAGCTAAAGCAGAGGCATTTTATAATAAAATATTTGTCAATTTTATTTCTCATTGCTATTCAAAAGGTCAATCCTGTTTCTCTTTCTGAATTTGACTGAATGAGAGTCCATATTCAGAGCCACTAGCAAAGTCCCCTGAGTAACAAGATGGATGGAATGATGAGAAAGAGACCTTAAAAAGCATAAATGCCATCCCCCAAAAAAGTTTACCCCCAAACAACCACACTATGAAACCTTATATGTTAGAGTAAAATGCAGAGATCTGGTCAGAATGTAGGTAACTATTTTTTTAGTTAAATGCCTTGGTTCAGGAAAATCCTAAGGAGTCATATGCAGATATTAGCCATGGATAATATGGGGATGAGAGTAGGCAAGCCACTGAGTTTTCCCTGGAAGTGCCTAGAGGAGCTGGGTCCAATCTCATCATCTTCCAAAAGTGGAGCTTGAGGTTAGTGAAGTCAGGGTCATACAACTGACAGTAATGCAGCTGCTAACTGCAGGTCCAGGTCAGAGCTTAATAAAGGGTAAACAGCCAGCTCCAGCAACATGAAGAGCTTCATTTAAATCATGCCTTACCTCCTATTAGCTGTACGGTGTTTACTGAATTACTTGATGTCCTTGAACATGCTTTCTCACTTTAGGATTAAAATAAGAAGCTTTTTGAAAGAATTTAAACAAGAATCTTTCTGAAAGCATCTGGTATACTGTTGTTGTTGTTATTTGTTGTTAGGTGCCGTCGAGTCGATATCCGACTCATAGCGACCCTCATAGGGTTTTCAATGGTTGACTGTTTCAGGATTGCCTTGGGAGTGGATTGCCAGGTCCTTCTCCCATTTTTGTGGTGCTGGGAATTGAACTCGGGACCTCAGAGACTTCAGTGCAGTGCTCTACCAACTGAGCTAAATTCCAGCCCCATCTAGTATACTAGAGGTGCTTAATAAATGTTGTTGTTAGGTGTCATTGTGTTGGATCTGACTCGTAGCGACCCTATGTGCAATGGAACAAAACACTCCCCAATATTGTGCATGCCTAGCACTATGTCAGTACTTTTCTGCTGTTCATTGACTTAAAGTCAGTGACAAATCATTTATCGTCATATCTTCAAACTTGCCCAAAATGGTTATATAATAATTGTCTGTTAAATGAATGGCTGACTAGATAGATAAATGGCTCGATGGATGGATGAATGCAAAAATAGTTGTGAGGTTCAATGCAATGTTTAGAAGGCCTGAGAAGATCCCTACAACTTGTACCAAACTAAGCAAATGTTTGCCAAAAAGTGTTCTTGTCTTCCAGGACATTTGGATTGGGCAATAGACCCATGTGTGTTGTGGGCTTCAGGGAATAAGATAGCCATTTCCACTCTGATAAAGCCAACTTATCCCTAGTCTTTGGCAGACTTAGAAACTGTATTCCGTTTATGACACCTCCCACTATACTCTTGCCTCATCATATTACAGAACTTCAGCAGAGCTCCTAACTAGAGTTGATCCTTTTGGGACTCAGCAGTTGTTTTATCTCATCCTGCCTGACCCCAGTGTCCTCCCTTCCAACTTTTCTGATGTACAGCTATGAAACGGACATGTGAACCTTAGAAAGAACAACCATAGATATCAGCCTTTGCTTCGGGGACTTTTCCATATTCACCAACCCTCTTATTCTGCACCCTGGTAGTCTGTATCAGCACTCCATTTTGGGGCTGCCTCTAGCATCTGGCCCCTTATGTTGGCATCCCATTTTCTGTTGCAACTGTTACATTTGAGAGCCAGCTCTGGGATGCCTAATCTGCGTAGGTCTTGGCCCCATCAGGACCAACTACTAGAATCTCCTTGTGGGTTTCAGCATTAAAATCCTGCCTTGCTTCTCACTCTTGCCTTTACTTCCAACTTGGATGCCAGCTCAGCTAGCAACTCTGAGCTCATACCAACGAAAGAAGTAAACTAGAATAGCACTAGGACATGCCTGGCTTAGCACTTTATGCTTGGATTTTCTCTACCCCCAAATATGCGTATAGGTTAATATGGTTCAAATTGATGTAGATTTACATATTTTATGTAATGCTATAGATTGCATTGCTAATTATAGTTTCTACTCAAATGCTGCACTCTCAGAAAGGCCACTTTTGCTTGTCTTTTTAAAAATAGCACACCCTTCCCTCAGACCCTATTATGGTTCAGATCTAAATGTCCTCCAAGGGTCTTGGGTTTGAACACTTGGTCCCCACTTGGTGGTCCTACCCTTGGAAGGCGTGAGACTTTTGGAGGTGGGATTCTTGCTTAACAGAAATAGCTCTCTAGAAGCAGGCCTTTGGAGGTTTTTACTTTACACCCATAGCCCACATTGTTCTCTGTTTTCTGCCCTATGACATGGTCTACCACAGGTCTGGACACCTGCTGAGATGCCAACCTTAACTACCATGCCTTCCCGCCTCTGGAAGATTGAACTGTATCCTCCAATCATAAACCCCCAATAAATCTTTTCCTCCATAAGTTTGTTTCGGTTGGTTGCTATAGTGATGACCACTGACCAGTGCAGACCCCATTTCTTCACTCTGACTCATTTCCTTTATATCATTTTTCCTGAGCTGAAAGTTTAAGACATGTGTATGTTTTATCCCCTTTCCTGTGTGCTATAAGATGGGCTCTTTGAAAACAGCTACTTTGTCCCATTGGTTCATCATTGTATCCCTGGTACCTAGAACAACTTGTCACATAATGGCAATCAAATAACTATTTGCTTAATAAGTAAAGGAACAAACCTCAAACCCGTCTATAAAAGTGATCCCTGATTATTCAACTGACAATAAATTCACTTACTTGATTTTATGGAGGACACTAAGTAGTTGAAAACTTGAGGACAGATTATAAATCTCAGTCATAAGTAAAGACACAGTAGGATATTATTAATTATTCTTACAAACAGCTACAAAAAGTAGCCTAGTAACCTGTTTCCCAATGTACCTTTCTTCAGTGGAGAAACCCTGGTGACACAATTAATCAAATCAGCTTTTTCCCTACTACTTACCTGACATAAATCATCATTTGCTACAGAGAAGTAGAAATCTAGCTAGTTTTCAGAGTGCCTTAGGGTGATTCTTGCACATCTGTTTGAATGCATAACAGTAAATATGCACTTTTGTATGGAATATCAAGATTTATGGTTTCTTGGAATCTATTGATTTCCATTTTACTTGAATCAAATTTAATTTCTTTGGTCAGTGTGTTTTGAGAGTTGTCTTTGCAGTCACCAGCAAATGCTTTCATTGAGAGTATGAATTAAGAACTATGGGCCTGCCTTCATGGCTCCAGGACATTGTAAGGCAATGCATCCCATCAGGTGAATGTGCCTGCCCAGGAGGAAAGTCCTGACCTGGCTTGGGCACATGGGGAAGGCTCTTTGGGACCCACATGCAGGTGTGTACATCCTTCCTCTTCATGGGCATTTATATTTTTTCTTGAATTGCTTTTACCTGCCCTTGCCCCCAAAGCCATATAATTCAGTCCATCATTTTATTAGGAGAAGAGCAGTAATTAATGCAAATGTAGTCAGTCATGTATTGCTTAACAACAGGGATGAATTCTGAAAAGTGCATCATTAGGTGGTTTTGTCATGGTGTGGAAGACCATAGAGTACCCTTACACAAACTAAAATGAATGCTACACCACTGTGTGACATAATCTTGTGGGATCACCATTGTATGCGTAGTCTGTCTTTGGCCAAATATCATGTAACACATGACTATAATATAAATTGTGAGTATCGTGGCTAAATACAGCATCAAGTAAGTCTTCCAACATGGTAAAACAAAAACTAGAAAATTTATAAATCAAGGCTCTAAATACACATGCATTGTGAATTTAAAAAGCTGTGATTAATTAAAGTAAGGCACATATAAAGTAAAAGCACTGGCATGCAAATTAAAGCTAAATCCAATTTTCTGTTTTAGTAACACAGACTCATTCACTGCGATGATTTCTATTAGATAAAAACTTCTGAGTTGAGCAAGCAATTGGTTATAGTCACTAAAAACACAGTATGAAATTAACTGGACACTGCTTCATGAAAAACAAGAAGAGAAGAGCTTACTCAGTGATGTATGGCATTGTTATTTTGTATAGCAATGGGATATTTTAATATATCGTACTAGTAAATAAGAACATTTGGTAGTGTACTACTTGTTGAAAATATTCAATAAAATATTTCTAGGAATATTTCATTTGAGGGAGAAAAACATACAGTTCTAATCACAGAAAATAAAATGTGATTGAAAATGGATTGAGTGGTTGCATTCAGCCATGACCAGTAGGAAACATCCAGAATCTCCATGCCACAAGGAAGGTGCATCTTAGATGGAAGGGCAGTGTAAGGACAGTCACTGTGCAAAACATCAGGGGCAGCTCTCACTTAGTTGTTTTTGACAGCATCGTTGTAGCTGTCATGCAATCAGGAACTCAGTAATTAGCATTACGAACCAGCTATTGACTGTACAAATCAGACCTCACCTAAATGCAAAGCAACAGAGAATATTCCCAAGCATGACAGTCTAAATCAGCTGCCCGACAGACATGTTAGGGTTTGTGGGAAAATCCCACATGAGGATAGATACTTCATGTGGGGCTGGTAGAGCCATCTGTGGAAACTGTCACCTCTGAGAAGACAGAAGTCAAGTGGTTTGGTGGGCAATCTTGATTGGCAAACGAAGGAATCAGGACAATGAGCTGGAAGCAGGTGCCTGCAGAGCACAAATGCTGTGACATCTTGCTGCTGGCTTCAAAACCTGATAGATGCCTTCTTTGTTGTTGCTAGGTGCTGTCAAATTGTGTCTGATTTCATGGTGATGCTTATGTGGTTTTCGATGGCTGCTTGTTTTCAGGAGTGGGCTGCCAGGTCCTTCTCCCATTTTTGTGGTGCTGGGGATGGAACCCAACACCTTAGAGACCACAGAGTGGCACTCTACCAACTGAACTAAACCCCCCACCTGCTTTCTTCATTAATGTCTTCCAAATACCATGTGTGTTAGACTACTGACGAATTCCAACATGGAACCACAGGACAGTGGATTCTGGAAAACCTGTATCTTGACATTACCAACTATGGCATTCTATATTGGTATTCTACACATTAATAGCAGAGCCTTCACATCCAGGATTCTGGATGATACTGGTACGTATGGCATTGGAAAAATAGCAACAACCTTTTGGAAGGATACCTGGCATTTTCTGACAAGGACACAGAGGCTCAAGGATTTAGAAGATGTTCCTCTGTCTACTTTCTTTGCTCAACATCTCTCAAGCTTTGCTGGAGAAATCTCCTTTAAAAGAATCATTTACTTTGGGAAAGAAACTACAAAGTTTCACCAGGTGGCGGGTTTAGGGAAATCTTTCCAGAAGGCCTGATATTCATAAACAAATTATCTTGAACTGAATATTTAAATTGTATATTGACAGAAATTGGTTGAGTACAGAACAGATAATGAATCATAAGGATTTCCTGTACTATTGCATTTGCTGTTGAAAAGGTACAATGGTAGGAAGAATATTAATTCTGTTGGCTGTGGGAGTGAGTTTCAAATGTGTAACAAGTGGTTGTCTGTCTCTGTGGACCATGTGGAGGCTCATTTTGAAGGGACAGAGTATCATTTAACACTCCACAGACTCCATACAAGAGGGTATACTGTCCTGGAGGGACACTGGGAAGTCCTCCAGACGCACACCAACTCCTGGGCCACCTTCTCCTCATTGGGAAGCAGGGAACTCTGAGTCAGGAGAGACCTTCGTTCTGAGCTGCTGCATCCTCCTCCCTGTACTTGCTGGTTTGCTGTCACCAGAAAGGAAAAATCAGGTCATGTAGAGTTTTGTACTAAAACCTTCCACACCTGCACTGAAGGCCTGAGATTCAGGGACAGTGGGACTTTGCCACCCCACCCCTGCTGGAGGCCCCCCACCCAGATCTCCTTTCTGCTGTTGTACCCATCCTAGTTCTGACTTCTAGATGCCCTGGGGAGGAAGCTGCTTCCAGGGGGAGAGGATTAGCTATCTCGCTGTAGCAGAGAAGCCAGCCAAAACCAACCTATGGAAGAAAGAGATTGATCAAGGGCTCACAGTTAGAAGAGCAGTCCATATTGGTGGCAGGGCAGGCAGGGCAGCAGCAGACAGCAATGCCCATAGAGCTGACCTCACATCTTTGTGAGCAGAAAGCAGAGAGAATGGAGCCACAGGTCCAGGATAAAACCCCCCAAAGGCCTGCCCCCAGTGACTCACTTTTTTTATTGGAAATTTTTAATGTACACCTTAATGTGATTCATTCTGACATGCTTTTCATTATGACATTTCCATATATGCATTTTGTTGTACATTATACATATAAGTTCCCCCTTACCCTCTTGTGTGCTTCCTCCCCCTGTCCCAACTCCCCACCAAAGACCTCTCTTCCATTTGCTTGTCTTTTTATGGTAATATTTTTCTGTATATCCTTGGGTTCCAGTTCTGTTTAAGATAGAAACTTTTTCTGTAGTGAACTTTCTTTTTACATTGTCAGAACTATTATATGCATTTTCTAGATCATCTATAATAATAACATTCTTAGCTTTTTGTTGTTGTTGTTATGTTCCAACCTCTGCATAGGACTTTTTTCCATCTTGTAATTTTGATTCAGTTCCCACATATGAGTGAGAACATGTGACATATCTCTTTCTGAGCTTGTATTCGTTCACTTAAAATAATTTTCTCCAATTCCATCCATTTTGCTGCAAATGGCATTATTTCATTTTTTTTGATTGCTGAGTAGTATTCCATTGTATGTATGTACCATAGTTTTTTTTAATCCATTCTTCTGTTGATGGGCACTTTGGTTGATTCCATATCATTGCTATTGTGAAAAGTGCTGCATTGAACATGGAGATGCAGGTGTCTCTGTGGTCTGATGATACATCTCCCTTTTGGTAAATTCACAATAGTGTTATAGCTGGGCCATATGATAGATCAATTTTTAGTTTTTTAAGATACCTGCATATTGATTTCCACAGTGGTTGGACCAATTTACAGCTTTACCAGCAATGTAATAGTGTTCCCTTTTCTCCACACAAACTAGATCCTCATCCCAAACTTCCACAACCTCCCAGGATAGCGCCACTAGCTGGGGACCAACATTAAACCACATGTCCTTTGGGGGACACTTTATAGCCAAACCATTACACATAGGGATAGAAAAACCTGGCTCCTTTGCCTCAAGGTGGAACAACTCCACCTGTGGCTTGTAGCCCAGAACCTTCCAGACAGGTGTCTTGGCCTGAGACCACATCCATGCTGGGCTTCTACCCCTTTCTGATCTTATTTGCCTTTGTGTTCATTTTTTGTTACTGTAGTGAAATACCCAAGGCAGGCTACTCATAAAGAAAAAGAGGTTTATTTTGACACATGATTCTGCAGTGGTAAGGTCAAGGGGCCTTACACAGCAGGAAACAGGAAACATGTATGTTGCTATTCTGGTTTTTCTTCCTTTTCTTATAAAATCATGGGGGCTCTACCATGTGGACTTTATCTAACCCTAATCACCTTCTAAAAGGCTCTGTCTCTAAACACCCTAGCCAGATTAAATGTTTACCCCCTTTAGCACCTCACAGTGGGGATTAAGTTGCAACCTGAGCCCTGGGGAGTCAAACTCAAACCACATCTGCCATAGCACTCTCCCTGCTTCCATGGTTCCCAAAGAGTGTTCTGTCCCCAGCCCTGTTTCTAGAGAACCTGCCGTGTCACAGATTCATCCTCGGCCTCTTCCTGCAGGGACAAAAGCAGAATGACAGGGTTGGACTGAGGTCAGCTGTGCCTACCTCATTCCCTTTGATCCAGTCCCTGAAAGACCCCTGGGGGGAGCAGCCCTCCAAGATGGCTGCACAATCTCCTCAGTCAAATCCAGCCTCTGGGACGCCCCTTGCTGGAAGGTAAATACGCAGTGATGGCCAGACCTGCAGCCTATTCTGCCCCCAGTGCCACATTCAGTCAGGTGGGAAAATCGGAATCTTCAGTGCCCCTCTTTTTTCTCACCACATCTAAAGTTCAAGAGGGTAAACAGGCCAAGCATACATAGCAGTTTGAAAGATATACCTTTTACCCTCAAGGCAGCTAACACAGCAAAAGATAGCATGCACACTGGTATTCTATTTTCTCCTTTTATAGAATCAGTGGAAACTCTAAAATATGACTGGGGATTGGAGGGGCAAATCGGAATTTCTTGACTAATTACAATTATGTGGGGGTGTGTAGGCTGGCCCCTGTGGCTGTGAGCAGAGCACAGTGACAGCGGACAGAATATGGGTTTGGTCAGGGCCTTTTGTGACGTACACCTACCGGCCCCTGCACTTCTCTTTCTCAGCTCCATGTACTCTCGCAAACATCGAATTAACTATTTGAAATACGTTGTCTTCTTCTTGTGATCATATGTTCTGTGACATCAAGAAGTGTGTTCTATTCATCAAAACCTATTTTATTTCCTCACTCCAAGTAATATTCCTCTCCATCAGTGCTTTAAGAGCTTCTATCCTTGGACTCAATGACCAAGTTCCATTGCCAACTAGCTGTGTGACTCAAAGAGAATTACTTAGCCTCTCTGGGTCCCCATTTCTAACTAAGTAAAATGGGGATGGTTATAGGGCCAGTTTATCATGAAAATTAAACAAAGCCCATGAGGCCGGTGCCTGGCACATCGTAAGCACTCAATAAGTAATTATTATTATAGTTTTAATTTTTATACTATTCTTGCATCAAAATTCTATTATAGCCCTGAACAAAGAGAAATGTTGAGCTTGAGTTCTGGTTGATTGAACCCCACATCTGTGTGAATATTATTCTCTGTGCCTCTCCTTCACCTCTTCCTTCCCCTTCACACATCTTTCAAGGCATCAGAGCAAAATCTTCTCACTTAATTTGGATGTTTCATTTTTCTTTCCAAAATACAACGCTTATTTCTCCAGGGCACTCACCTTTGAGTAGCAAGATTTGTGGAGGTCATGTGCGTGGGCCGCTCTCGACGCAATATATGAGAGCACTTTAGCAGACCCAGTGGCCCTGAGGCCGCCAGCCTGTGATTTACAGCTGTGGAAGGCAGGGCCTACAGCTCCTCGCTGGGACAGTCTCAGGGGTGGCAGATGGCAGCAGAGCTAGGAGCAGAGCCTGGATCTCCTTTCCTTACCCCTCCAACTAGTTCACAGGGCTGTGCCACAGGTCCTTCTTCCAGCTGGTCACTTTGCGGCTCTGCCCAGGGCTGGAAGTGCCTGCAAAGCTGAGTCAGGCCTGGGACTGCTGTGCACTTGGCAGGTACAGGAGCCCCCAGCTCGCCTGTGACACACGCGAATGCACAGCAGCCTCAGTGCCAGCGCCTTCTCTTTTCATCCTACTCGTCAAGGCCGATTGCATCTTCAGTTAGGAAGCCGCTGCACTGAAGGCCCTGCTCTCCTTTTCATTATTGGAGAAGGGTTCCTGAGAAGATTCATTAAATATTGAGCCAGAGGCCTGCTAGCAATTGGGTGCCACAAGAATACAAACACAGTGGAAGAATTTCTAGGCTGATTTGATTGTTAGTGGCCTGAAAACATATGTAATTGAGTCTGTGTACCTAGCATTAAAGGGGGAATTACAGTGCCATTAATCCTACAGTATTCAGGATATGTTTTCTGAGGCAGAACTTCTTTAGTCTGTCTCTGATTGAGAATGCCCTCTGCCATCACTGCAAAGGATTATTAGGGGGTGAGTATATTAACCATTTCACTGCACACGCATAGACACGATGTCTTTAGGTTATTGTGTTTTCAACAAAGTTTTTGAGACATTCATGGCCTTTGGAATTTAAACCTTCTGAAATACAAAGGATATTATATGTCAGTCACTACATGATTTTTGTTATCATTTAGTATCTCTCATTTGGAAAACTCTCCAATGAATCAGCTTATATTTCCTTCTCATGGCTTGAAAGACTGAATGAAAATCTTAAGAAAACCGGGCCATTTAGAGCATGTATGGAGGTTTCACTGAGGAAATTAAAAATGTGGGCATTGTTCTCGTTTTTACACGTGAAGAAAGTATAGGTAAACAAGTCTTCATGCTTAAATTGTTGTTTGTTGTTAGGTGCTGTCGATTTGGTATCTGACTCATAGTGACCCTGTGTACAATAGGTGAAACAGAATTGTTTCTGCTTCTCTGCTACTCATGGAGTTTTCAATGGCAGATTATTTTTTGGGAGTGGGTTGCTAGGTCCTTCTCCCAAGCCTACGGTTTCCCATCCAAATACTAACAAAGCCTGATCCTGCCTGGCTTCCGAGATCTGATCTGATCAGACACCATAGTGGTACTGCTACAGGCTCATGCTTAAATAGAGTAGTTAAATCCCAGCAATTTCTGTAGTGCTAAATTATTTGATTTGTGTCACCAGCTCTAATATTCAAATCATTCCTCAAGGGCTCCAGATAGCCAACAGGCTCTCTGAAAAACATTACTCTAAAACATACCCATGCTGCTTCTTCAGACAAATACTCTGCATCAAAAGTGCCCCTTAGTCAAGCAAACTTTGAGAATGTTATATTTTCTATGTTATTTGGATCTTCATAATTCATAACATCAAGACTGTCAAATCCTTTCATGAAGAGATCTGTTAAATTTTGAATTACCCAAGTTTATATGAGAAGGAACCTTTTATTGATTTATGCCTATAAAGCATTCTGAACCAAATTTGGAGGAAGCTTTTATAGGACATGTGCTCATTGTTTACTTTAATGTGAAATAATGTTTCTCAGAGTTCATGGGAACCACTTGAAAAGTCACTGAACTAAGTATAAGATCAATAAGTGAGTACTTCATCTTTCCCTGACAAGGGGATTTTTTAAAAGTTGATGTTTTTGTTTTCAATTCAGTCTTTTATGGTTAAGGCAAGCATAAAGGCATGTGCATCGTTTATAGAGACTGCAGAAACCACCTGCCGGACTGACTGGTGGCCCCTTCCGTCTTCCTCTGTGCTGCCTTCTCCACGCAGTCTGACGTGGAGCGTGTCTGTACTCGCCAGGACTTCCCTTGAGCGGGTTCTAGATGGTGCGCCAGGTGCTGCTCTGAGGCTCCACGCTCAGCATACAGATCACAGATGTTGTAGATGGCTCTCTGCTTCCAGTGATAAAATGTGAGCCATTGCTCATCTGTCAGGCCCAAAGTAGAAACAGACAACAGGCCATCTGTTCCACCTCTCTGAGTTCTTCTTCCTCAGCCTGAGGCTCCAACTCTGCTGCTCATTGTTTCCATGGTAAGGTGCACCCATGGTAACAATGAACCGTGTGGCCGTGGAGCTGCCCACTTAGCTGTCTGAGAGGCACTCTGATTCAGCAGGGGCTCCTTCGTGGGTGAGAGGGGCTGTTCTTCCTAAGATCTGAGAATAAAGAACTAATGCAAATGTTTTGTGTTTCTTGGAGATGCTTGCCTTGGGCTCATTTCATGCATTTTATGGCCCATGCATCCTCTGCAAATGGCCAGGTCTGCTTTGACCAAGTGTAAAGAATAATTAAGATCATTCCAAGCCAAATGAAGTGTTGAAACCCATTGTAAAAGGACCTCAAATACCATAAATGTCTCATTACCTCTGACACTATCTAATAGGGTGTGTGTGCTTTATCTCTTTAGTTCTACTGATATGTTCATGCTGGGACTTTTTTCCACACTTACATGTGTGTCAAGAAGCCTCTTCCCCTTGATGTGCGATCCAGGTGGCATAAAAATATTCCAGCTCAGCTCAGTGAGATAGTTCTTGCCTAGCATGTGTAGGGCCCTCGGTTTGATCCCCAACACCATGAAAAAATGTGTGTGTGAGGCCGGGTGCGTGACTCATGCCTGTAATCACAGCAAGTTGGGAGTTGGAGGCAGGAGGATCAGAAGTTTGAGGGCAGAGGCAGCCTGTGTAACTTAGTGAGACCCTGTCTCAACATATAAAGTAAAACATGGGCTACGAGTATAGCTTAGTGGTTGAACACTTGCAAAAAGCATGTGTGAGGACCCAAGTTCAACTCTCCAGTGCCATATGTTGTTGTTGTTGTTGTTGTTGTTAGGTGCCGTTGAGTCGGTATCCGACTCATAGCAACCCTCATAGGGTTTTCAATGGCTGACTGTTTCGGGATTGCCTTGGGAGTGGATGGCCAGGCCCTTCTCCCATTTTTGTGGTACTAGGAATTGAACTCAGGACCTCAGAGACTGCAGCGCAGTGCTCTACCAACTGAGCTAAATCCCAGCCTCCCAGTACCATATACATACACAAAAAATGTGTGTGTGTGTGTGTGTGTGTGTGTGTGTGTGTGCGTGTGCGTGTATGTGTGCTGATGAGGAAGAGACCAGGGCTTGCATGGTGCTCACCCCTGGCCACTCACCCTGTGGTGCTGGCCACTCACCCCTGGCACAGCAGTGAGGTATTGGCAGCTGTTGAGAGAAGCCTCCCCTCCCTCAGCAACAAGAGGGAAAGCAAACGTGTCTTCTCCACCCAGCTACAGGGAGCCAGCCTTCAAATGGGAACAGGTGAAATGCAGGTGTGGCTGAGCCTCTGCCTTCCTGCCTTTAGGAAGATTTTACCTGGTCCCTCACCCTTGGAAGGCTGGGATTTAGCTCAGTTGGTAGAGTGCTGCGCTGCAGTCTCTGAGGTCTCGAGTTCAATTCCCAGCACCGCAAAAATGGGAGAAGGGCCTGGCAATCCACTCCCAAGGCAATCCCGAAACAGTCAGCCATTGAAAACCCTGTGAGGGTCGCTATGAGTCGGATACCGACTCGACGGCACCTAATAACAACAACAACTCACCCTTGGAAGGGCTGGGATTTAGCTCAGTTGGTAGAGCACTGATGTGCTATCTCTGAGGTCCCTAGTTTGATTCCAAGCACTGCAAAAATGGGAGAAGGACATAGCAATCCACTCCCAAGGCAATCCCAAAACAATCAGCCATTGAAAACCCTATGAGGGTCGCTGTGAGTTGGACACAACTTGACGGCACCCAACAACCACCACCACCCTTGGAAGCGTCCCCCTCTGATCAGAAAATAAGCCCTCGGTTGTTAGTCCTAAGTATATGTGAGCCAACAGATCAGGACCACTTACTCTTTGTCAGGCACTACATTAATGCCTTATATACACTGTTGAAGCTTTTCTTCATAATTCCTGTAAGTAGGGCTATTTTCTCATTTGAGTAAACTGAGGCTTGGAGAGAGGCTCTGATTTACCCCACCCCATACATCCCTCCATTGGTAAAGCTGGAGTTCAAGTCCACGTCTCTGTAACTCCACCACTCATCCTCGTAATCTGCCTTCCCTGTTACATGTTCCCACACTTCCTGCCCACTGCATCTACATGTTTCCAGGGAGCACAGGACTTGAAGAATTGTGTGCTCTATCTGCCAAAATAGTTTCCTGTTATTCCCCTCACCTATGTGGCTTCCCCATCCTCCTGTACAGCTTTTCCAGCCTCGCCTTTCCTATCTGCCCCCAACCTGCTCTTTCCAGCCAGACCACATCCAGGCATCCCCCCAGGTGGGACACCTCCGTTGCCAAAAGGTAGGTTCAGAATGCAAAAATCATGGTGCATAAAAAGCTATACACCATGGTCTACTGCCCAGGAGAATGATGAATAACACTTTTAGGTAACACTTTACACTTGGCAAGGCAATTTGAAATATTACCTTACTCAACATGAGCAAATAATTCAAGGTTCAAATAGCAAAATTACTCTCTGCAAGAGAGGCAGTTCATGTACAAACCAAGACTTGTGACATTCACTAATCAAGAAGGAAAATGTTTGAACCAACAATAATGTGGTGTTTTTTTTTAATCCTTAAAAGTAATTAGTGTTTTTTTAATTCAGAGTTTTCACTTATATGTTCACAGGCATGGCATATTTGTAATTCACAAGTCTTTGGTTTCATAACCTGGAGCAAGTCTTCATTAACATTTTTTATTGAGCAGAATAATTAGAAAAGGCAGTGGTTTAGCAAATAAGCAAATAATTACCTTAAGAGTACTATTTTAAACTCATATTAAGAAGATATGCCCCTATTCTTTCTATAGGATATTAACCTCCAAATAACCTTCAGCTACATTATTAGTAAACTGTGTGTACCTACCGTCTATCAATGCCAAAATTAATATACATATGAATGTCCTCTGTCAAATCCCAGAGCATCCTGCTCTGGTCCTCTGTGAGTGTGTTGAGTTGGTGCTCACTCAGTTGCCCTCATGGACAGCATCTCACCAGGATCCTCTTGTATTCTTCATGGCTAGTTTCAAGAGATTCATCTATGGGAATATTTTCAGGCCTCTTCTTACTACCTAGAAGCTTTCTTGGGGCTTCCAAGACCACCCTCAGGTTTGCCAATTTGCTAGAAGAATTCACAGAACTCATAAAGGCTGTTGTGTTCACGCCGATTACAGTGAAAGGAGATAGATGAAAATCAGCAATGGCAAAAGGCCCATTATCATACAATCCAGCTGAAGCCAGGCAGAAGTGTCCAGAACCTTCTCTTCACAGAGTCATCAGGGAACCTGTAATTCTCCCAGAAATGATGTGTGACAACACATGTGCAATATTGCCCACCAGGGACACTCACCTGGGGGCTTTTATCTGGGGTCAGTCACTTGGGCATGAAGTTCTCCCATGTCTGACCTAACAGCTCAGACCCCGGCATCTAGGGGTCAGACTGATACAGCATGGCCCAGGAGCCCATGCAAACAGTATGACGGGTATTCGTTATAAATCACATTCCTACCCTAAATTATCTCTGCTAGCTCCAGTTTTCAAATACACTCTTATCAGGCAGGATATCAGACTTAGAGCTGATCTTCCAGGGCCAGGCCATTCTTTGCACTGTGCAGAGATTGAGTAATCCAAGCCTGCTGAGTTAACTCTTTACTATAAGAAACCCGTTGAACAACAAATTAATATTGGTTTAAATTTTTTGATCTAGCTTTGTACTGATTATCTTGATTAATTCAAGAACGCTGTGGGCCAGTGGCAGTCCTAGAAGCTGAGAATACAAAGAAAATAAAAATATGGTAGATCTAAAACTTTAAAAAATACCCCAAAATAGCCTTTCTGGACTGGAGAGGGTGGGAGGCACTAAGAATTATTATTGGATAGCTGTTTCATTGTAGAACACATTGATCCATTTCTTGTAGATAAATCTCACTGTTTTACAACCAAAGATGGCTTTAACTGTTTCGTGTATACTCTAGGGAACGGTGAGACCTTTGTATAAGCAACGTGTTCCACACCATTATATTTGATTTGATGGGGCTCTTGTGCAGGACACAGCAGAAAGAACACAGCAGCAGGGTTTCTGGATCTGCTGCTTATGAGAGTTGTGGCTTGGTTGGCAAAATTTAAATCTCTGGATTGTAGTTTCCCAATGTATAACACAAATGTCTTTGTGGTTCTTAATATCCTATGAAGCTGTTTAGTACAGTTCACCAAATGAAGCTGGCTTTCTACATCCCAAGGTTATGGTAGGGTTGTACACCTGCCCCCCCCCCCACCCCGGAATCTTCCTTTGGTCAATGAAAAGTTAGTGGAAGTGACATGTGCCACTTCTAGATACAAGCTTTAAGAAATAATATGTTATTTGATGAATCATAGCCTGTCCTCTGGGTTACCATGGAAGCAACTTTTGAAATAGAGAGCCCATCGTTCTGGTCAAATCACATTGAGCACGTGGCCTATACACAAAATAAACCTAAGTTTTTATAAGCCACTCGTTTGAGGGCTGTTTGTTGTCAAAAATAACAGAAAATTTAATCTATCCCTGTTGATATACCCCTTTGGTTCCCATCCAAATGTCAACTGCTTGTCATGGGCAGACAACCTTCCAAAATCAGCCATGTTCTCCACTCTCACCCCAAGCCTCCGAAACCCAATGGTATCTTGCCATAAGATTCATGATTAATTTTCGTCTTTGTTAAACAATCTTGGTCCCTCTGTCCATAAGGGATGAAGTCCTCAAGGGTTGCTTCATGCGTCAGCCCACTAGGCTCCCATCCTCACATCTTTTTCAGATATTGTGGCCTCCCGATCCCATACTCCAAAATCCTGATTCTTAGCATGGGGGGACCCCGACTCGTGGCCCTCATCACTGCCAGTCCTATTGCATCAGTTTCCTGAGGGCTGCTGTAGCAAAGTACAGCTTCAGTGACAGAAATGGATTGTCTCAATTCTGGAAGCTGGACGCTCAAGATCAAGGTCTAAGCAGGGTTAGTTCCTGGTAAGGACTATAAGGAAGAATCTGTTCCAGGCCTGTCTCCTAGCTTTTGCTGGTTTGGTGGCAGTCTTTGGGGTTCCTTGGCTGACAGACTTATTACCCCAGTCTTTGCCTTAGGCTTCCCATGGAGTGCTTGTGCTTACTCTCTTGCTCACTCTCTCTCTATATATATATCTCAATCTCTCTCTCTCTCTCTCTCTCTCTCTCTCTCTCTCTGTCTAAATTTCCCATTTTTATAAGAGTATCAGTAATAAAGGACTGGGAGCCTACTCTAATCCTGTATGACCTAATCTGAGTTAATTATAGCTGCAATGACCCTATTTCTATTTCCAAATAAGATCACATTCAGAGCTACTAGGGGCTAAGATTTTAATACATGAATTTTGGGGGAAACACAATTCAACCCATAACACCTACTCCTTCCTAGCTGTACCAGGAGCACATTTTTAATGACTTAGTCTGTGTCTTATCATCCTGTTGTTACCGCCCTCCACTCCTGAAGTCATACCTCTAGCCTGCTCCCGGATTTGTATTCCTCCTTGGATCTTCCTCCTTGCTTAGATTGCTTTATTATTTATAAAGAAGTATCACATACTTTCTCATAGAATTGATTTCCTTATCCAATAAACATTTATTTTAAATTTTTATCCACAGATACTCCTCAATTTATGATGGGGTTACATCCCAATAAGTACATCATAACTTGAAAATATCATAAGTCAAAGATGTATTTAATACAGGTAACCTACCAAATATCATAGATTAGCATCGCCTACCTAAAATATGTTCAGAACACTTACATTAGCCTACATTTGGGCAAAATCATCTACTACAAAGTTTATTTTATACTTAAGTATTGAATATCTCATGCAATTTATTGAATACTGTATTGCAAGTGGAAAACACAGTGATTTTATGGCTATACTTTTGTATCATTTTAAAGTAAAATATATATATATAAGTTGAACCATTATTAAATCAGGGGCATTTGTACTGGGAATTATATGTATTCCCTATTCCTTAGGGGGCTGGGATTTAGCTCAGTTGGTAGAGCGCTGTGCTACAGTCTCTGAGGTCGAGAGTTCAATTCCCAGCCCCGCAAAGCTGGGAGAAGGACCTGGCAATCCACTCCCAAGGCAATCCCGAAACAGTCAGCCATTGAAAACCCTTTGAGGGTCGCTATGAGTCAGATACCGACTCGACGGCACCTGACAACAACAATTCCTTAGGAGTTCACAATTTAAGTAGGGAGGAAACAATTAAGAAAAACCCTCCAACAATGCTGTGAGAAGAATATTCCCATCATTATTTTTCAAGTCATGGATGGAGAGTTCAACAATAAAACACCTCCATACCACTGTGACCCAAAAGATCAGAAAGCACCAAAGAATAGATTTGAAAGCAAGGGAAGACATGGAAAAGGCAATATCTGGCCAGACCTTAGACCAGATGGACAAAGCTGAGACAAAAACTAAGTACTCAGAATATTCTATCAGAAATGCAGTCACCCATTTCAGCACTATCTTAATTGGAAGTAGGGAGAAAGAGCCACCTTAAGACACTATGGTGACATGGTGATTTTCAGGAACATAGACTTTTCTATATAGACAATAATTTCTTCTGCCTGCTTTGACAAAGCCAGTGAAATAAAAATGTCTTCTTCAGAAGAATCTAACCCTCCTGACACCTTGATCTTGACTTTCTAGCCTCCAGAACTCAGAAAATTAATTTCTGTTTTCTATGCTATCTAGGGAGTAGGACCTGGTGAGCCACTCCCGAAACAACCAGCCATTGAAAACCCTATGGATAGCAAAGAAACACTGTCAGATATAGTCCCTGAAAATGAGGCCCCCAGGTTGGAAGGCACTCAAAAGACCACTGGGGAAGAGTTGCCTCCTCCAAGTAGAGTATACCAGGATGAGGGAAATGGAGTAAAACCCCAGGGTGCTCAATGTGATGATGTGACACGACTCAAAATGAGGAGAAACAACTGTAAACATCCATTAATAATTGGAACATGGAATGTACGTAGTATGAATCTAGGCAAGTTAGAAATTGTTAAAAGAGAAATGGAGCGCATAAACATTGACATTCTAGGCATCAGTGAGCTAAAATGGACTGGCATAGGCCATTTTGAATCAGACAGTCATATGGTCTACTATGCTGGGAATGATAAACTAAAGAGAAATGGGGTTGCATTCATCATCAAAAAAGACATTTCAAGATCTGTCATGAAATACAATGTTGTCAGTGATAGAATAATATCCATACACCTACAAGGAAGGCCAGTTAATATGACTATTATTCAAATTTATGCACCCACCACCAAGGCCACAA
>VMDO01023092.1:0-32292 GCA_007922755.1 Pedetes capensis
TAGTTTTGGCTGACTGTAAAACTTAGAAAAATCTTAACTGTTATTGGCCCCAAACAATTTGAAATGGAGGCAATATAATTAACTTTAGAATCAAAGTTTTAGGTGTAATAATTTATTTGAATTTCAAAATATTTTTTAATTCAAATAACTTTCATAAACATAAAAACTTATGGAAAATCTTAGCCATTTACTATTTCATGATATTAAGACCATATCACTATCTTTGCTATCAAAATGTAACAACCATTAATCTACCTACCTAATTTTTCAGATATATAATGTTAAAATGAATGTTATGGTGTTTTATAAGTAAAACAATAAAAGTTATTTATTCTGAGATATAATCAGTTTTGCAAACATCCTATTTTAAATGCTTTTGGATATTTAAATAGTGACAATCTCATGCTATAAAAAGTTTCATAGGGTAATACTCACATATACATACATACACACATATATATACACACACATATATATATGAACAATCTTTAGGGCTTATTGTAAAATATATACGGTAATGGTTTTTTGAAGGTTTTAATAATTAATATGCACCAATTTTTGTGGGTTTTTTTCCTTTAGAGTTTTAGAGTTCTCCACTCAAAAATTTCAGTTGGCCCAGAATTGGCAAAGATTGTCTCAAAGATATAAACTTCAACCAAGAATGATTAAAGTAACAGCTTACAAAAATAGATCTAGAACAGTCTTTGCCAAAGTTACTGCACCAACCGTCATCTTGGTAGCGTTCCAAAATTTTCAATGCTTTATTTTTTCTTTATTCTTTTTATAATATAAAAAAGACAAAGATGATATTTATAGTGTTAAAATTTCCTTTTAAGATCTATATCTGTAAATTGCCTATATATACATAGATCTCACAGGCATTTTTTCCTTTGCTTTTAAAAAATCAATATAAAATAATGTAGTTAAACAGGCTAGTTGCTTAAAAAAAAGACATGTTTTGTAGAATTACCAAAATGACAGGTCATACAATAATTAAAATTATATAATGACAAGACATTCGTAGTGCTGTGATTTTTTATTTTCATAGTTTCAATTGCTAGAAAATAACTACGGTATATTGATTGAGTTACTGAGATTGGCAAATGACTCAATTGGGCTACTATTTTGACTGTTTTGCAGAAATGTGTTACTTTGTTGTAAATAACTTTGTCTTACCTCTTATTTTCTTCTAGTTGCTGGACGAGTGTACAGAGAGGCTGAATCTGAACAAGGTTGCACCGCGAGTGTTCTTGGCAAACAGCAAGGAAACCCTCAAACCTGAAGATATACCCCATGAAGCTGATGTTTATGTTTCAACAGGAGAGCCCTTTTTAGATCCATTCAAAAAAATTAAAGGTAAAAAGGAAAAAAAAAATACCCTACCCCCACACAATAAATTGCTTAAAGGGTGCAATTAAAAAATGGTTTTCATCCTGTCTTTTTTGCATGGTTTAACAAAACTAATGTTTACACATTTACAGCTCAGTAAGAGGATAATGTGCTTAATGAAAGAAAAATCCACTGACAGCCACGTTTATTGCCCTTCATTAGCATTGGTGCTTAATTTAATATAGATCAGAATAGACATTAGGGAGCCTGCAGGAGGTTAAATGGTGAAAATATAATAAATTAAATCAGAGATTATTGAATTTACTGTTTAGTTTCTTTGACACTCAGCAGACATAATTCATTAGACTTATTTTCTCAGAAAATAGTTTGAAGTTTCCAGTATCATCTATTCATTATACTCATGGTCTTTTTTCAGATGGCATTAGCATAATTATTAAAATGTGGCCAGTAATGAACATATAATTCCTATATACATGTGATTCTCTTAATAATATTGTTTTTCAAGGTAAATGCCAAAGCTTGATTTTGATTTTTTAACTTGAAATATATATGTACATATATGTAATTTTCAGGTCAGTTTTTTTTAAGTCCATTGCTTTTAAAATTTCAGAAATGTAAGGATTTTCTACAATTAAACCTTTTTCTTTCATCAGTGGTAAAGAATGTTTTAAGAGAGAAATAAAAGTACCAATATCTAAGAATATTCTTCCAGACATGTCATACTGACAGTTTATCAAGTGCTATATGTGATAATCAGATTTAAATAACATAAGGAATAAGAACTTTGCCACAAAAATTCTGTATGTCTCACTGTTGTACTCCCCTATGCTTTTATATCTTATTGAAAGTAATTTTTTTCTGCAACTCCTATAATGCCAGTGAATCAAAGGCAAGTCTAGGCAGTAATTTCATAAGTAGAAGAAAAGTAATTTTGGGGTTCATTACAGATGAAATGATGAAAATTCCTCATATTAATGTTATTGTGTAAAGTGATGGTTGGCTTTCTACCTCTTTGATAATACTTGATCATCAGAAAATAAGTAATTTCTTGAATTCAATAGAAAGTTCAAGATAATTTGGTCCTTATAAAGGAACTTATTGCTATAATATTCACTGAAAATTCCCTGAGTGTTAGTGTAGACCCATATATTTTCAAATTTTGCTTTAAGAGAGCTGCCGTTATTTTGTACTCATAGAAATATTTGCTTATTTAAAAACATGAATTTTAGTAATGCAATGTTTCTATGCTTTTTATAAATTTAGACATTTATGTATAATTGCTTCACCAAGATCCTTGATTATTTTTATTAATAAGAAATACTTACCTTTTATATGTTGTTGTTGTTGTTGTTGTTGCTTTATATGAGTAATGGCATTATAGAAGAAAGATATAAAAATTATTTATAACCAGTGCTAAGAAGAACATTTCCTAGACATGTGTGCCTAAAATAATAATGCCATGCCCTTACATAAACTGGTGGATGATTTTTAAATGTACAAACTTATTTCCTCCTACTTTTTGTTTTCTATTTTATCCTTTTTAAAAGCCAAGGCCAAAACAACAACAAAAACTTCTCTGCTTTGTCTGCATATCTTTGGCTGTGTTTCACTGTGACATGCACTGCTGTTCTTTTAGCACCAAAATGTTGGCACACACTCCTGAAAATTTCACACCATCTCTTGCTGGATCAGCAAGCTTAACCCACCAAAATCTGGTGTTGTGCAATGGTTTTTGACTGATAATCAATCTTTATGCTGCTCGACAGTTGTTGCTGGGACACAGAGTAGAGCAGGTGGCAGATGTGTCTTGTCTTTTGAGAAAAGAATTGTAGGTGAGTTTGGACACAGACTAGCACATCACATGTCCATTAAAAAGACTTAGGATAAGTGTAATGGGTAAAAGCCACTGATATAAGTTATGCTCATAGATAAGTCCAACTGCTGATGTTGGATTTCTTTCAGAATGTTAAGAATATAAATGTAAATGTATATATGCACACATATATATATTAAAGATAATATTTACATAATATTTTTCAAAACATCTAAATCAGATTGAAGATTACCTTTCTAGCATGTGCTTTACAGATTTATCAATAATTTGCTCATAACTATACCAGAAAAATAAAACACGTATGAATAACTTTGAAGACAGTAGATAAATTTAGAGTGAGAAGACATTATCAAAATTTGGAAAATTGAACATTCTAAAGGAAAATAAGGAAAAACAATCATCAAGATTTGGTGTTATTAATACACCTTTCTAAATGTGCATAAATATTTTATATACAATTAGCCCAAATGCATTAGAGTCAATAAACTGTCATTAATTTCATTTACTGATTTTCATTCATGAAGCAATTTATTAGATCCTACTATGTGCCACTAACAGTCCTGATCAGAGACCAATGAAAGTAGGGACTATAAAGACTATATAAAGTTTGGTTTTTTTGTTATTCTTTTATCTCTAATTTAAATTCAATTTACTTTAATTGAATAAGAATAAAACAATGTTTCTGTTGATTTCATCTACTGCATGTCTAGCTCTAACCTAGGGATAAAAACCTTGGCCTTTAAAGAGCTTAAAGTGGGTAAGTTATAAATCCTTAAAAGCAAGAACACTACTCAACAGTGTAAATCAAATGGATCGTCCAAAAGAAAACTTACTTTTTTTCTGCCACAGGAAGGCCAAGTAAGTCAATGCATATTTTGGCAATTATATTTACACACTTTATTGGTTCCCTTATGCTTTAGAAAATCAGTGTAGATAGTGAAAATTATCCATTATTGGAAACTAATTCCAGATTTACTAAGATAGAAAAAAATCTACAGAATATCTCTGATTTAAAAAAAAAACTATTTTAGTATCTCTTTTGAGCATCACTTACACGCAATTAGTGGCACTGCGTTTAATAGAAAGCCAGAGAGCTATTCATCACATACTTCAAAACACAAAGCTTTTATTTAGAGGTCAGGCCAAGGTTAAGACTGACATGAGGCATTCTCTCTTGAAATACAATGTTAAAATAATTTTTACATTTAGAAGTTGAATGCCTAATCAGAAAGACTAATGGAAAAATCAGAAAAATAGAAATATTTTATTAAAGGCTTGATAAAAACATCATATTAGGCCTTAGAATTCTGGCATTTAATGTTTATGACATTTATTAATGATTCTGTTGGGATTATGGAGATGTAGATAATGAATTGTTAGAAAAGGCATTTAAAAAGTTTTCAGATTCATGGCTGCATGATTTAGTTATCAGTTACAGTTTCCTAAAGCTTCTCCTTGATGGTGGTGCAGGGAAAATTTTTGGATCAGATCCATGTGGTTTATAAGAGTTCAGCTCCTTTGTTATGGCTAGGAGCTATAGGAATGCAAATATAGCATAAGGAGTGGTTTGTGCCCGGTAATTATATAAATACCTTAAAGGACATTGGGAGGAGACTGTATAGACCTCATTCATTAGGTCCAAGTTCTTCTGTATGGAGCTCTGATTGTCTTTAAAATTTCTAGATTTTATATTTCCATCCTTTCCTATATTATCCTATTTGGCTTTCAGAATTATCATTTACAGTGATTCATTTTAGTCCTGAGTTATGTTAACCAAAAGTGAAACTGAATATTATGAATAAGATTTTATATCATTTATATACTATATTTTGAAGAGGTAGTCACAGAAAAAAAATTCATGAAACGAGTTCTTGATACTACACCTAAGATCTAAATTTAAACCTAGAGATTTTCTGTTAACTGCCATGTGATCTACAAAATAATTTGCTGTGACAGCTTGTGACTGACAAGAATATGTGTGAGCATATTTAAAATAGGCCATCTTTTCATGGAGTAGAAAATGTCAGTGAAATGATGGATTCTCATCATTTTAATTATTGATGATTTGGAAATATTTCAATTCCGTGACACAGAAGACACATTCTAAATAGCAGCATAACACTTTTCTCATAGCTGTGTCAATAATGAAATGTTCTGTCATTTTTTGTTTTTCAAAAAATGCATTAGTTTAATGAACCTGGAATCATATATTATATTTAGTTCCATTATATGTCTAGTGAATTTGTTGATTTTTAATGGCTGTGTTAAAAGCATAAGTTTCAAAAAGTCATCCACTACTCACATCATGTGACACCTCACTATTTCTTCTGCTTGATCTCAAGACAGAATGCTGTAGTGCTGTCTACACCAATGGTTGCTTTATCCCATTAAAGCTAATACTGGGCTTCATGATACCCACCTATAGAGCAATAATGACTTCATTCTGGTTGTCATAAGAGTTACAGTTGGGTTTCCCAAATTCTCTTGTATCATTTTATTTGAATAATGTATGTATTAGGTGAGGTTGATGGCCCATTTTTATCTCCCATTTAGCTGTGTGTATTCATAAGCAGGAAAATGGCATTGTGGAGAGGAAAAGATTCTTTTTTTTTTTTTTTTGGTGGGGCTGAAACTATAGGCTTATATTTCATGCATTTCAAAAGTTTTAAACCTGATAATAAGTATAAGGAGTATCCTTACTGTACAAATAGATGTGGATTTGAAGATAATTTTAGGACCTTTCTCCACAAAAGAATATCTTTAGCCAGTGGGAAAACCTATAATACGTGTGCATGTGACTGACAGCAACTCCTTAACACTTAATTCTTAATATTCTCATGAAATGTCCATATGTATATACACACAAAGCTACTCCTATTTAATAAAGATGCCTACAAACCTATCACTATCTGATAATTTGAATGAGTGAATGGTTTTTGTATGTCATGAACTCCATTGTGTGCTTTAAGTGTACTGTATTTTCTCCTCATAATCCTTGAGTTAGCTCTACAGACTTATCTGTAATTCCAAAATCTGAAGTTATAGAAGGCCAAATAGTCTTTGCATGAATTTGGTAGTTGAAACTTATTTAGTATAACTAATCAAATGTGTTGTTGAAAACAATGTGTTTGGTTATGGGTTGCTACCCTGGACCTTTCTGAGGGTATTACATTATATATGATGTATACAACATTAAGATATGAATATCATATTAACTTTTTTGAAACCAAAATATTTTAAATAAGAAGTCACACTTGCCTTCAAGGGTTTTGGATAAAGTCTTTTGTCACAGTTGCAATGAACTCTGAAAAATATTATCACTAGGATGTTAACTCAGAAGAGTTGGAGATATTGTCCTTATCACTTCAGTTTGTTTATTTGCATGTGTTAGAGTGGCAGAGAGACTTTCTCCATGACTAGAGCTGTGAGAGTGCATGTGAGGTGATCAAAACAAAAGAACTCCCACAAAACCTATGGCTCCCTATCTAAGGAGGTAGAAGGAATAGTGCAAGTTAATGGGACACTCTTTATTCATTCAATTATCTATTCAGCATGTATTTATTGAATCTCCACAATGTGTCAGGTGCTGTTTCTGAGCTTTAAGGATATAGTGGAATAAGACAGAAATCTTATGGAGGGAATATAGAAAATAAATGCATAAAATACTAAATAAGGTATTTATTGATGATAAACATAAAGGAAATAAAGATGGTATAATAGGAACCAACAGTGTTATGGAAACAAAAGGAGAGAATTTTAAAGCTGAAACAGACATTTGTAGTAAACTTTAAATCAAATCTTTTAGGCAGTTGTCTTTCTGTCCTCCTTGTTACTTTACCTGAAAATTCATTTATGTATTTTCTAGTTTCTCAGATTGGTTTGCCTCTCAAACTGTTTTTAAAGCTTTCAGGCATCTGCTAGGAGAGATGTAAGACAGGCATTATAGTTTAGTGGAAAGAAGACTATTCTTAGTCAGATGATGTTGCAAGATTCTAGCCCCTGCTGTATGACTTTGGGCAAACTGAACTGGTCCTTATATGTAAAATGGAGTTGTTGTTGTTGTTGTTGTTAGGTGCCGTCGAGTCGGTAACCAACTCATAGCGACCCTCATAGGGTTTTCAATGGCAACTGTATGGGGATTGCCTTGGGAGTGGATTGCCAGGCCCTTCTCCCATTTGTGTGGTGCTGGGAATTGAACTCGAGACCTCAGAAACTGCAGCACAGCACTCTACCAACTGAAAATGGAGTTAATAATACCTTAAAAGACTATTGTCTATTTTCTTGTTTTTATAAAAATAGAAAATTACTTAAAAATTAAATGTCTACAAATCCTTTGTCTAAATAGAAAGTGGAGAATAGCATGTTATAAACATAACTAATATTGCAAAGCTATTAATCAAAACCTTGTATCCACTCCTGCAATCCCACAATATCTGGCTGGATTCAAGAAAAGAGCAACAATGACAATTTTGTTTCCACATTCTTTATCACTGCCAGGAAGGCACACTATAGTGTGAACCTGGGCAAGACACTTTATTTCTCTAAGTCTGGGTTTCCTTAGCCATAAATTGAACATAATACAGTGTTGTTATAAGAAGCAAATAAGATGATGGGCACAGAATTCTGGCATCTGTTAGGTGTTGAAAATATTTTCTGTTCCCCTGGTCTACCTATTTTCTTTCTTTGGTTCCATCCTTTACGAAGTTTGTTTCCACAAGCTTTTCATACAGATTGTCACAAGCTCCTGATTTTACTACCAAAGGTATTTGCCAGGTCTAAGATTGTGAAATACGTTGAACCAAATTAAAATCTCTACTGAGCAATTGTATATTCAGCATGACATGGGAATCCAAGTTAAAAGTTTTGAATTCTCACTCTCTGAGGTGTAGGTGAAAATCAAGCCTTTTATAAAAGGAGCTCAACTGGCCTTACTTTGCTTTGTTCCAACAGTTGTATTTTAAAATATGTTCATGACCCAGGGCTAGCCTTAACTTTCAGCTGCCATAACTTATTTAAAGAAAGTTCATAGAAAAGTTCAGAGGAAGGGTGACAACATTTTGATTGGCACAATAGATGGGATGTTTGTAATTTTAATCAAATTTAAATTGAAGACATACTTCAAATGATATGTCAGATTTGTGTTACTGAGTTAAAATTTAATGACAATCAATGTCATTATTAGTTAAATATAGCCATTATGCCTATAGCAATAAATGAAGACACTTCAGAACATGCAGAAACAAAGAGCACAAGTATTTAGAGAAAAAAGGAGTGACTACAAAATCAATTGAACACAGGAATGTGACCTGGATTTAATCTATTTACCAAACATAGGAGCAATTGTATTTTGAGCAGATGATATAATTGAATATAGCAGTGTGTTTTCTTACTGTCAGAGCATTTATATTCTATAAACTCATCTTGCACTCATGAGATGATGTGCTTGTTCATATTTAATGTCATTATCTATACCTGCTTGACAGAGCATTAATGCTTTTTAAAGTTTATTGCTCAACTACGAGAATAAATTTTTTAAAATAAGATTTTTAATGAGCTTATGGATTTGAAGTTGCAAGTTTACCTTTATACTTGTGGAAGGATAAGGCAGGATTCTTTTGCCTGGTACAAGTAAAATGGAAAATTATAATGTGGGAAGCACATAGAATTATTTGATTTTATTACAGGCACTGGCTTTTTAAAAAAGTAAACTGAGGAAATGTAACTATATTGTATATAGGTGTTTTAACACAGAAACAAATTTAGAACTGCTTTATCTTTTTCACGATTTGGTTAAAAATAAAATTATGAAAATAAAGTAGGATATATATTCTTCAAAAATAAATGTAATCCATGATTGGGACATCACATTCTCTGAGTGCTTTGAGTAAGTATGTGAACAATCATATACTTTGTAGTCCCTAGGCATCTGGATTATGGCCCTTTGTGGAAGTATTTTGCAAGGTTATTATGCTAAGCCTTAAAACCTCACTGGAGTCCAGCCACCACTGTACCATCTTCACTCAGTGGAATCTTAACTCTCCAGGGAGAAGTGCCTGAGGAGAGACAGTCTGGCTCTGATTGCTTTGGAAGCCACAAGGTGTGGCTAGCAAATTTAGAGGAAGAGATGAGATGAGGTAAGAAGAGGGCCCCTTCTTTGGCAGTTGGGTATGTAGGGCAGAGATCTTGCTCATAGCACTGTCCATAAAGTAGAGAATGAAGAAAAGTCGAAAGGGAACTCTGATATTCCTGTTAAGATTCATACTTGGGAAGGCATTTCATTTGGTCCTACTCTCTGGGGTAGCTCCTACTAGGAAGGATATATTCTTATTTCATTCTCAATGTCACCTTTTATATTCATCATGTTTGTAATAATTAGATTATAATTACTGGTGAAATATTTTTCATTCCTCTTATCTCAGAGCAGAAACCATGGCTGCCTTATTCACCACTCTTTTCTGGTGCAGAGCCTGGCACTTAAGAGATATACAATATTGTTCAGTGGATGTATAAATAAACAAATGATATAGACTCTGAGACTAAATAAATGATAGATGTAGATACAGATGTAAATATAAATAAAGATAGATAGCAAATTATCTATATCTCAGCAAGGTGGCCGTAAAAGGGGAGGGAAAACACCTCCATACAATAACCTCCCTGGCTGCACACAGTATGTGGATGTTTAGGAGGAATATGTTAAAATACTCCCTACCCAATGATATAGATTTATGAATGTTCCCATTTGGCAAGGAACCAGAATATGGCAGCCCAAAAGTAATTAAATTGCAGAGAAGCTAATGGTTGTGCTATAGAGCCCAGACAATGGTCAGAAGTAGGATAAATATTCCTCAAGGGACCTATAGAAATCTGGGATCTAAGCCTTTCAGTTTTTCTACATTCTTTCAGGAATGTCCTGTCTTGACTATTCTCGCCCTTAGCCTTTCTTTACAGGGGAAGGGGTGTAAGGAAGGACTCATCGTTGTTGCTGTTGTTAGGTGCCGTCAAGTCCTGTCTGACTCAGTGACCCTCATAGGGTTTTCAGTAGCAACTTCTCACTGCTGAGGGACCTGTGGGATCAGACTTACCCTTTTCTAATTCCAATATGGGACAGAGGATGGAGGAATGGAAGAATGGAGGGATAGGGTGGGATTCTAATTCTTATAAAGCTACTAGATATCCTCAGGCCTGGGAGCTTAGAATTTTAGGATTTGGAGTTGAGAAAGTTTATGTGAGACAGAAATATTGGAAGCAGTTATTAGTGATTATTGTTGTTAGGTGCCATTGAGTTGGTGTCTGACTCATAGCTACGCTATGTACAACAGATGAAACACTACTGTCGTGCTTCTCTGCTATTCATAGTATTTTCAATGGCTGATTGTTGTTTGGGAGTGGGTCACCAGGTCCTTCTCTCAAGCCTACAGCACCTGGTGTTCTGCATAGGACATGGCAACGGTCAACAAATATTTGTAGAGTATTTGTGAAACATACCAGATCAGAGCATGACTATTATTTCATTAGGTAGTTATTAGGTCATATTTTCATTAGGAAGATGTTAATTTGATCTCTATTTCCTTTGTGGGCTGGGATTTAGCTCAGGGCTGGGATTTAGCTCAGTGGGTAGAGCGCTGTGCTGCAGTCTCTGAGGACCTGAGTTCAATTTCCAGCACTGCAAAAATGGGAGAAGGGCCTGACAATCCACTCCAAAGGCAATCCCGAAACAGTCAGCCATTGAAAACCCTATGAGGGTCGCAATGAGTCGGATACCGACTCGACGGCACCTAACAACAACAATTTCCTTTGCATTTTGAGAAAAAGATTAGATTTTTATTTCCCATGGTTAATTAGCTATTTCATTATTTTTTATCTTTTATTGAATTTACCAGGAAATCAGAACATACATCATAGAAGATAAGCCAGAATAAGAAGCAGCAAAAATAATTACAGGCTTACTGTATATTATGTGGTCTCCCATCCAAGTGCTAACCAGGCCCAACCCTGCTTAGATTCCGAGATCTGATGAGATGGGACACCACAATGGTATGGCTGCAGGCTGTTATTAGTGATGGCTAATGTTTTTCCCTAGAAGTTCAGAATGGATTTAGATGGCATTCAGGTTCATGTTTTCATACTCAGCCTGGTTCCCTGCTCTACATGCCCTACAGTCCCCTCACTATTTGGTAACTGATCATCCAAGCCTCTAATATTATCCCCTTCTCACCAGAGCTAAAGACTCATCAAGACTGCTGAGCATCTTCAGGTTCTCAATGCTGATTCTATTTTCTTCTTACCTCTGGATACATAAATGCCTACTCTCACCATTAGCTTTCCAACGACATTTTTTTTCTTTTTTCTTTTTTCTTTTCTTTTTCTTTCTTTCTTTTTTTTTTTTTTTTTTTTTTTTTTTTTTTTTTTTTTTTTTTTTTTTTTTTTTTTTTTTTTTTTTTTTTTAGGTACTGGGGGTTGAACCCAGGGCCTCACACTTGCATGCTTTGCAAGTGCTGGACCACTAAGCTGCACCCCTAGCCCAGTTTTTTACTTTTTGAGACAAGGTCTTGCTAAGTTATGCAGACTACCTCTGGTCTCCAACTTGCAATCCTCCTGCCTCCGCCTCCCAAGCTGCTGGGATTACAGGTATGTGCCACTGTGCCTGGCTCCCAACAACATTTCTTGATATGAAGCCATATGTATCCAGAGTTGTGATATGCAGAATAATAGCCTCAAGCTGGGCACCATGACACACACCTGAATTCTTAGTACTTCTGGAGGCTGAGGCAAAAAGGTTGCAAGTTTGAGGCCAGAGGCAGTCTTCGCAACTTAGCAAGACCTTGTCTCAAAAATAAAAGTATAAAAAAGGTTTTAAGTGAAAAAATGAAGAATCACCTAATATTGCTAAGTAAGAGGATTATATGGTTCTTCAGCTGGTTCTCATATGGACAACCTATGGCCTGTACTTTGAAAAATACTTCCCCAAAGTTTTCTTTTCCTCACTTATCCTGATAGCTTTATTTTATAGGGTAATGGATTTTGCTTTAATGTAAAGATTACTTTCTTCCAATAGTCTCACCTATTCAAAACATAGAATGGCCTGCACTGGAAGGTATGGTACTTCTCAGTGTCTCACACAAGGTACAGTCTAATTGCTTCCAGACTTTGTTGTGTCTCTGGCCACTCTTATGTTCAGTCTCCTCACAATGGGCCATCATATTGTTATGAGTCAGCTTTCACGTACACTATTTCCTCCCCCTAGATTATGCTTCCCATTATTTTGCCTTCTGCATGTATTCTTCAAATCATGCTACATAACCTTCCTCTGCCTTTTTTGGCCACATAAGCTGTGGTAGGTTCTCCTACTTCATTCTCTCTCAAATCCATATATGTACTCTGACCTAGAACCTGCTGGGCTGTGTGTTATTTTCCTTTCTTGTGTGTTTCTTTCCTTTCTGTGAGGTTTTCTATGTGCGGTGTCCATAACAGGGAACATGTGAGAAGCACTCAATGCATGTTTATTACATGAATAATAGAGTGAATGAAATCAGTGGTTAAGTTGATAATTTTTAAAGGTTTGTTCAGCCCCAAGGTTTTACAATCTGAAACAAATGCATAGTATGCAGTAAGCCTGTAAATTTTTTTGCTGCTTCTTATTCTGGCTTATCTTCTTTGATGTATGTTCTGATTTTCTGGTAAACTCAATAAAAGATAAAAAAAATAATGAAATAGCTAATTAACCATGAGAAATAGAAATCTAATCTTTTTCTCAAAATACAAAGGAAATAGAGATCAAATTAACATCTTCCTAATGAAAACATAACCTAATAACTACCTAATAAAATAATAGTCATGCTCTTATCTGGTATGTTTCACAAATATCCTACATATTTGTTGACCATTGCTGTGTCCTATGCGTTATGTCTAGATATGCAGCAAGGAACAAATACACTGAAAATGGATGCTCAACTGTTATTATTTTGTTAAATACCTAACTATCATACTTGATTTCAGTGTACCAGATACTGGAGGTACAAAAGTGAAAACATATTCCATGTCTTTGAAATGCTCAGTATAAGAGGCATACATAGTAAAAAATGAGGGGCACCTAGAAGAAGCTGGAAATGTTGAAGAGGTAAGAAACAAAGTTTACTATAGAAGGCGGCATTGAGTTGAGAAGACAGAAGATAGACCAGTGAAGAGAGGGAAAAAGGCATGAGTAAAATTTAAAGTCAGAAAAGAAGATAGTTTGTACCAGTAGCTTAAATGCAGCTCCTTGATCCTCTGCAGAGGCGTATTACATCAAACTCCACTATTACAGCCATTCTCAACTGGGGGTAATTTTGACTTGGTATATTTGGCAATATGTGGAGACATTTTTGGTTGTCCCAACTGGAAAGGTGTTCTGGGACGCATGGAGGGAAGAAGCTAGGAAACCTGCTAAACATTCCACAATGTACTATACAGTCCCCATAGCAAAGAATATAGAAATGTCAATACTTATTAGGATTGAGAAAATTTACTGTACTGCATTGTATTATGCTGATTGATCAGAGGCACAAAGATCCGTAAACACAGTCCCAGTAGTTTCCAGGCAGTCATTTTGACCAAAATACAGGCACTTATTAGGGGCAGCTGCTTTTTAGATGGTGCTAAGGTGGGAGTCCACATACATCTGTTGGTTTGCTGCACTGTGGGGGCTTGTGTGTTGTGATGACCCTGAAAACTATGCCACCAGTATCTCAGATAGCAGCAGAGTCACCCATGGTGGACAGGTTTCAGCTGAGTTTCCAGGCTGAAACAGACTATGGAGGGGGACCTGGTGAACCACTCCCCAGACAACTAGCCATTGAAAACCCTGTGAATAGCAAAGAAACACTGTCAGATACAGTGCCAGAAAATGAGCCCCCCCCCCCCAGGTTGGAAGGCACTCAAAAGACTACTAGGGAAGAGTTGCCTCCTCAAAGTAGAGTCTACCTTAATGACAGAAATGGAGTAAAGTCCCTGGGACCTCCACTAGCTGATGTGGCACCACTCAAAATGAGGAGAAACAACTGTAAACATCCATTAATAATTGGAAGATGGAATGAATGTAGTATTAATCTAGGAAAATTAGAAATCATTAAAAGAGAAATGAAGTATATAAACATTGACATTCTAGGAATCAGTGAGCTAAGATGGAATAGGGCTAGGATTATTTCACTTGGTAGAGTGCTGCTCTACAATCTCTGAGGTCCCGAGTTTGATTACCAGCACTGCAAAAATGGGAGAAGGATGTGGCAATCCACTCCCAAGGCAATCCCGAAACAATCAGTACATCCTGATTGTATGCTTGATTTATTTCATATTTCACAAGCTGGTAGAAATATTCCCTATCTTCATTTGTGGCCTTACTGATGGGTGCATAATTTTGAATAATAGTCATATTAACTTGCTTTCCTTATAGGAAATGACTGGAATGCAAAAGTTGGAAATAAAGAAGGTGGCTCAGTAGCTGGAAAATATGGCCTTCATGACAGAAATGAAGCTGGCGAGCGCATGATAGAATTTTGTCAGACCTTTTCATTGCAAATACTTTTTTTCACCAACAAAAACAGTGACTATACATTTGGACTTCCCCAGGTGGAACAAACAGGATCAAATTGACTACATTTGTGGAAAAAGATGATAGAAAAGCTCCATATCAAATGTCAGAACAAGACCAGGTGCTGATTGTGGATCACATCATCTACCTCTCATATGCAAATTCAAACTAAAACTGAAGAAAATTAGAACAAGTGTACGAGAGCCAAGGTATGACCTTGAGTATATCCCATATGAGCTCAGAGAACACCTCAAGAATAGGTTTAATGCATTAGACACAAATGATAGAAGACCAGAGAAGTTGTGGCATGACATCAAAGATATTCATGAAGAAAGCAAAAGGTTACTAAAAAGACAGGAAAAATAGAAAAGACCAAATTACCTGTCAAACTTGCTCTTGAATGTCTAGCAGCTAAAGTAAAAGTAAGATAAAATGAAGTTAAGGAACTAAACAGAAGACTTCAAAAAGCAGCTGGAGAAGACAAAACAGATATTATAATGACATGTGCAAAGAGCTGGAGACAGAAAACCAAAAGAGAAGAACACACATTGTGTTTCTCAAGCTTAAGGAATTGAAGAAAAAATTCAAGCCTCGAGTGGCAATAGTGAAAGATTCTATAGGGAAAACATTAAATGATGCAGGAAATATCAAAAGAAGATTAGAAGGAATACACAGTTATTATACAAAAAAGAATTGGTAGATGACCAACCATTTATTTCATGAGATTTCATGTGAAGAGGAATCAATGGTATTGAAGGAAGAAGTGGAAGCTGCCTTGAAGGTATTGGTGAAACACAAGGCTCCAGGGATTGATGGAATACCAATAGAGATGTTTTAACAAACAGATGCAGCACTGGAGTTGCTAACATGTTTATACCAACAGATTTAGAAAACAGCTACCTGGCCAACTGATAGTAAAAGATCCATGTTTGTGCCAATTCCCAAAAAAGGGGATCCAACTGAATGTGGAAACTATCGAACAATATCATTAATATTATACACAAGCAAAATTTTACTAGAGATCATTCAAAAGTGAGTGCAGCAGTATCTCTCACTGGAAAGTCAAGCCAGATTCAGAAGAGGGTGGGGAACCGGAGACAACATTGCTGTTATCAGGTGGATATTAGTCAAAAGCAGAGAATATCAGAAAGATATCTATGTTTTGTTGACTATGTAAAGGCATTTGACTGTGTTGGTCATAATAAATTATGGATAACACTTCAGAAAATGGGAATACCAGAGCACCTAATTGTACTTATGAGGAATCTGTACATGAACCAGGAGGCAGTTGTTTGACTAGAATAAGGAAACACTACTTGGTTTAAAGTTGAGAAAGGTGTGTGTCATGGCTGTATACTTTTACCATATCTCTTCAATTTCTATGCTGAGCAAATAGTCTGAGAAGCTGGACTTTATGAGGAAGAACACACCATCAGGATTGGAGGAAGACTCATTAACCACCTGCATTATGCAGATGACACAACTCTGCTTGTTGAATTTGAAGAGAACTTAAGACATTTACTGATGAAGATCAAAGAACATAGCTTTGATATGGATTGCACTTAAACATCAACAAAACCAAAATCCTTACAACTGGGTCAGTATGCAACCTCATATTAAATGGAGGAAAGACTGAGGTTGTCCATGATTTTGCTTTACTTGGTTCTACAATCAACACCCGTGGAAACAGCAGTCAGGAAATCAAAAGATGCATTGCTCTGGGAAAAGCTGTGGCAAAAGATCTCTTTAAAGTATTGAAAAATAAAGATGTCACATTGAAAACAAAGGTGTGCCTGACTCATGCCAGGGTGTTTTCAGTTGCATCATATGGTTGTGAAAGCTGGACATTGAATACTAGATGCTGTAGGTTTGTGAGAAGGGAGACAGGAGAAGAACTGATGCTTTTGAATTATGATGCTAGAGATAATTACTGAATATACGATGGACTGCCAAAAGAACCAACAGATCTGTCCTAGAAGTGCAACCAGAGTGCTCCTTGGAAGCCAGGATGGCTGGACTGTGTCTTGAGTATTTTGGGCATGTGGTCAAGAGGGAGCAATCCCTGGAGAAAGACATCTTGTTTGGGAGAGTAGCAGGTCAACAAAAGAAAGGAAAACCCTCCCCTAGATGGATTGACACAGTGTCTGCAACAATGAGCTTAAACACAAATAAGATCGTGTGCCTGGCACAGAATCGGGGAGTGTTTCATTCCACTGTATGTAGGGTTGCTATGAGTTAGAATCGACTGGACCGCACCTAACAACAACAACAGGTGGGAATGCCTGTAGCCATACCACTGTTGCATCTGACCCACCAGATCTTGGAAGCTAAGCAGGATTGGGCCTGGTTAGTACTTGGATGGGACACAGCCTGGGAACACCAGGTGCTGTGGGTTTGGGAGATGGACCAGGCAGCCCACTCCCAAAAACACAATCAGCCATTGAAAATCCTATGAATAGCAGAAAAGCACTAACAATACTGTTTCTCCCGTTGTAGTTAGGGTTGCTATGAGTTGGACACTGACTGGACTACACCTAACAACAACAAGGTGGGAATGTGTAGAATATGTGGAAGTTGTATGATGAATGGGAAACCCAGTCATTTTAAATTCAGAGAATTCTTTTGCTGCTCGAGGAACTTTTTAGAGCCTTGAGGAAATGTCTGGTGTAATAGTTAAGGAAATAGGCTCTGGAGTCATTCAGGTTTGGGTCTCTCATTTGTACTCCATTTAATCTATACATAATATAGATCTATTTTCTTAATTTCTCCAAGTGTAATTTTCCTCATGGATATGATTGAGATGTTAATATTATCTTCTTCATAAAGTTGCGTGGATGAAATGAGTTAGTGTATTTTAAAGCACTTAACATATACTTTCCATGTACTATTTTTTAAAATTTTTTATCAGTAACTTTTAATGTACAACTTAGTTGGTCTCATTGTGACATTTCCATACATGGATTTCATTGTACATTGCTCATATTCACTTTGCCCTTTCCCCTCTCATGACCTCCCTCCCCCAACCCTTTCCTCTCCACCAATGGTCTCCCTTCTACTTGTATGTCCTTTTGTGAGTATATCTGTATATGTACATCCCGATTTTGCTGTAAGGGCAACATATGGGATATTTCATTTCTCTCATCACCCTTTCTTCTTGGCCCCTCCCCTTTTTCTTTAGTCCATTATCTTTCCCTACTTAGGTCCTTTCCACTTTCATGACCTATATATTTTAATAATGAATATATATTGAAGTCTAAAAATATGGAACACTTCACAAATTTGTGTGTCATCTTTGTGCATGGGGCATGCTAATCTCTGCATCATTCCAATTTTAGTATATGTGTTACTGAAGCAAGCACTCCATATGTTAAATTATTAGTGAAAGTTGTAAGAATTGTGCCAGATGTGATGGCACACTTCAGTAATCACAGCACGCTGGAGGCTCAGATAGGAGGATCACAAGCTTGAGGCCTGCCTGAGCTACACAGAGAATTCATGCCAGCCTGAGCTAAATAGCATAAGTGTGTCTCAAAAAACAAAAACAAAAACAAAAACAAAAAAACCCATAAGGTTAATATTGACACAACATAACTAATATGTATTATTTTTTCTTTACCCATATGTGTTTTATCTGTAGAAACACTTTCATCCGTACAACAAATAAGGGGATTGTTATTATTGTTCCCATTTCTCAAGTAACAAAACTAGAACAAAGTTGTTCATCCCATTTCTCAAGTAACAAAACTAAAACAAAGTTGTTCAAAGTTTCAGAGCTAATAAGAAGCAAAGTTATGATTCAGATACAGGGGATCTGGCTTCAGAGCCCATGCTCTTAACTAATAAGCTATGCTTCTTATTTAGACTACTTTGCAGTTTGGTTTATAAATTTCCAATGGTTTTTCATGTTTATCAATATCAACAGAGACCTGGAAATTAGGAGTACCTTTAAAAAGCTATGTATAATTTATGATATAAATGACATTTTCAAATTTTACTTTATTATGTGATTTTCTTTAGATCCATCTAGAGTTCATTTAGGAAACCTAATTGGAACTTCAGAAATGTAACTTTTTAAATTTAAATTTATTTATTTATTTTTGCAATATTAGGGGTTGAACCCAGGGCCCTGCACATGCTAGGCAAGCACTCTATCACTAAGCCACAAGCCCACCCCATTTTTATTTTTTATTTTGAGACAGGGTCTCACTAAATTGCACAGGCTGCCTCTGGCCTGGAACTCATGATACTGTCTCAATCTCCTAAACTGTTGGGATTATAGGCATGTGCTATGCTTCCCAGTTACTTTTTAAAATTATATATATATATATATATATATATATATATATATATATATATATGTATGTATTCCAATCCCATTAGATCTCGGAAGCTAAGCAGGGTCAGCCCTGGTTAGTACGTGGATGGGAGACCACCTGGGAATACTAGATGCTGTAGGTTTGTGAGAAGGACCCGGAAGCCCACTCCCCCAAATTAATCCTCCTTTGAAAACCCTATTAATAGAAGAGAAGCACTGACAATGGTGTTTTGCCTGTTGTACTTAAGGTCGCTATGAGTTGGATACTGACTCGACAGCACCTAACAATAATAACATGGTAATCAAATTAAAAGAGACAAGTTGATCATTATATCTATATATTACCCTGGTGTCCGATCTTGACCAATCTAGTCCAATTTCGTTAGATCTTGGAAGCTAAGCTGTGTCAGTCCTGATTAGTACTTGAATGGGAGACCACCTGGGAACATGGGTGGTGTAAGCTTGGGAGAAAGACCTGGCAGCCCACTCCCAAAAATCAATCAGCTAATGAAAACCCTATGACTGGCAGAGAAGCACTGACAGTGGTGCCAGTGCTGGGCTTGGCACAGTGTCAGGTAGTTTCATCTGTTCTACATATAGGGTCGCTATGAGTCGGACTCGACTCAATGGCACCTAACAACAACAATAACAAGAGGTCTTTAGATATTCTTAGGTAATAGAATTATGATTTTATTCCTTTTGTTGGCATACATTTTATTGGAATAAAATGGCAATTTTATGCATTAATTTATTCAGTACTCACTGAACACCTACTCTATGCATCACATTTAGCCACTTGGACAAACTTAATAAGAAATATAAGACTCGTGTGGGTGTAGTAGCACATATTTGTACACTCGGCACTTAGGAGACTGAGGCAAGAGGATCCTGAATTTGAGGCTAGCTTAAGCTACATAGTGAGACCTTGTCTCAAAAAAACAAATAAATGAGCAAAAAAGAAAATATGATAAATGACTTCTGCTTGTTAAGGGTTTAAATACAGAGTCAGAAAACTTAAAAATATTAAGTAATAATTTCAAATGTTTTATGTTCTTCTCTTAGCACATAGCTCCAGGCATGGAATGTTATAGATTTTCAAACATTATTGAATGAATGAACAGGTGGTTAGGTGGTACAGGTTCTCAGTGCTCTGCCAGCTCAGAGAGATGACAAGTCTTTGTGGGTTGAAGCACAAAGGTAAGATATTAAACTGGATCTTGAGAGCAATTTAAGTCTGTTTAGGTAAAAGATGGGTTAAAAATGAACATTGTATATTCAAGGGATAATAAACAGATTGATTTTGGTAGAAGAGTACTCTAAACTAGGGTTGGATAAGTCCAGGAATTTTTGGATGGTGTCAGAGTATCTGTAAAGTCTTCTACTAGAGATAAGTTTAAGGGAAAAAGATTCAACAAGCATCCGTTTGCCTAACAGAAAGGCTGGTTGGCTGACTGACTAATGGAAAACTTAAAACTTCACTCTATAAGCTTTCTCTGTGGACAATGCTAAAATTGATTTTTGAGGAAAATTCGGTTATGATTGTTGTTGTTGTTAGGTGCTGTCAAGTTGAGTGCAACTCATAGGGAACCTCATAGGGTTTTCAGTAGCTGATTGTTTGGAGATTGCTTTGGGAGTGGATTGTCAGGTCCTTCTCCCATTTGCTGTGCTGGAGATCGAACCAAGGGCCTCAGAGAGTGCAGCACGGCACTCTACCAACTGAGCTAAACCCCAGCCCCCAGCTATGATTAGAGTATAGAATATCAGATGTGATAGAAGAGAATGAAATACAATTAGGTAGTTCTTACATGATAAGAGGCTGAGAGAGAAATGGAGAAATGTGTCCAGTTCGGAATGGAAAAGAGTAGTTCTAAGAGTTACTATGAGGTATGAATAGCTGAATATATATATCAGGTCAGGTTCTCTAAAAGCAGAAACCGAGATGGGGGGTTTTGTCCAAGGGACTTAGTAAAGGAATACCTTTGGGTGAAACTTGTAAAGGAATGAGGGAAGAAGCACAGAGCCAAGAAAGAAGTGTGGTCAAACCATATGGTCAACTAAAGTCTGAAGTGTGAAAGACACCTCAGAAGAGCCTCTCTTTGAGACAAGGAGATTGTCCTCCACTCAGTCATTAGCTGTGGGTTTTTTCCTAGTTAGAAGAGAATTACCTCAGAACCTGCAGGCATTTCCTGGCTAGATTCCTTTCAGCTTAGGGCAATTTTCAATAGAAGAGTGCAGTTGTGAAATGATAGCAGCCAAGACTCAGAGCAGCTGGAGACAGTAGAGAACAAGGCTGGGACAAGGGTGACGTGAGTGAATCACCTATTGACAGAAATTGAGGAGCTGCTAATTCTGAAGGTTGTGTGAGGGCTCTGAGCATACTTCCCAGAATCTTGCCTCATTGGCCCTTTACCTTAGTCCTTTGCTGTGGCTGAAGTAATCAAAGGGAAACTCCTTTATAAATCTTCTCTCTGGTCTCAGTGGGGGTGGTTTCTTGCTATTGCTAATCTCTAGTTTGGCTCACTGTCCTTGATTGCTTCTCAACCTTTTCTCTCACTTAGGTAACCAGTTCCCTGCAGTCCCCTCTGTTCAGATACTCTAGTGGATTCTGTTTTCCTGGTTGCACCCTCCCCTCACTGATCTAAAAATTGATTTACTCTAGAACTTTATAATAAAATAGTATTTCATGAGGTAGAGGAAGAAGCTGACATTTATGGAGTGACTTTAATGTGTCAAAAACTTTTATATATATTTAATGCTCATCAGGTGGTGGAGTGAGACTGTTAGATACTTTGTAGATGAGAAATCTGTGACTCAGTGGTATACAACTCATGGAGGGTCACTAAGTAAGTGAGCTGTGACTCAAACATAGTTTGAATGTCAAGTTTATACTTTTTCTACTGTGCAAAGCATCTGGAAGCATCCAGATGGTGGGTAATCTCCCATTAAGCTACAAGAATTCATTAGCTTTTTTTCCCCATTGACAGATGTATTTTTTTTAACTCTTAGAGAAACACTATCAGAGCATCTTCTCTTTTTAAATTTATTTATTGAGATAAAATTTACCTTACATAAAATTAGTTATTTTAAAGTGAATAATTCAATAGCATTTAGTACATTCACAATATTGCACAACCATCACTTCTGTCTAATTCCAAAACATTTTCATCATTCCAAAATAAGACCACTTACCCATTAATTTTCCCTTCATAGCCCCATCTCTCCTCTCAGCCCCAGGGAACTCTGTTTTTAATGGCTTACCTCTTTATAATATTTTATATAAATATTATAAAATTTGAGTATTTGATATAAATGAATTATGCGATGTGTCACTTTTGTTTGGCTTGTCACACTTAGCGTAATACTTTGAGGTTCATCTACATTGTAGCATGTATAAGTATTTAATTCCTTTTAACAGCTGAATAATGTTCCATCATATATATATATACCACAATTTGTTTATCCATTCATTCATTGATAAGCATTTGTTTTTTAACTTTTGACTATTGTGAATAGTGCTATCAACATGATTTTACATGTGTTTATTTGAATACCTGTTTTCTGTTCTTTTGTATATAAACAACCCACTAACTTCTGACTCATTTTTCTAATTCTTATTTTTTTAATTTTTTAATTTTTTATTTTTTTTGGTACTGGGGGTTGACCCAGGGCCTCAAGCTTGCATGCTCTGCAAGTGCTGGACCACTGAGCTGCACCCTTAGCCCAGTTTTTACTTTTTGTGACAGGGTCTCGCTAAGTTACTCAAACTGCCTCTGGTCTTGAACTTGCAATCCTCCTGCCTTTGCCTCCTGAGCTGCTGGGATTATAGGTGTGTGCCACCAGGCCAGGCTGTTAATTCTTATTCTTATCAATTTCTGATTACAAAATGAAAAAAATTCAGTAACTACTTTATGTGAAAATATTTTCTTTTTGAAGGCTAATAGTAGCTTAATCTTTTTATTTTATTTTAATTAATTTATTTATTTTGAGACAGGGTCTCGCTAAGTTACCCAGACTGCCTCTGGTCTCGAACTTGCGATCTTCCTGGCTCCGCCTCCCAAGCCACTGGGATTACAGGCATGCACCACTGCATCCGGTTAATGTTTTAATTTTATAATCTAATTTCAATTTATCCTGAAAGTTTTGCTCATATTTTTGCCCAATATATGTGTATTTGTGTGAGTGTGTGTGTGTGTGTGTGTGTGTGTGTGTGTGTGTGTGTGTGTAGAAGCGCATACTTCCAAAGGGGGAGAGAGAATGAAAAGTGAAAGCAAGCAAGAGTGAGACAGAGAGAGCTCAGATTTTTAAAAAAATGTTTTTAAATATAACCATTCTAAGACCCGAAGGTTAGTAACAGTCACTGGATTGTGTTTCATATCAATATTAGCAGATTTTACATAAAGTATCATTTCTAGGTCAAAGAAATCATGCTTCTTTCAAGGTAAATGTAAACAGAGAAGGGTTATTTTGCAATTTGGGCAAACAAGTTCAGATATTTTCAGTTATATTTAGGTAAAATTACACTTCTCTTATTAGCATGAAAAAGAGCAGCCATAGGTGAGATCATTGTGTTTTGTAATTTATGTGTAAAGAAAATATAATCTAAAATTGAATGCACAAATAAAATAAGTATCTCAGGTGCAAATTATTTATTTATGAAATGAAACCTCTTGAAAAGAAATAGTGACAGCAATTTAGTATGCAACATACCACACTCCCATCCTTACCCTTATATTTTCAGTCATACATAGTAATTTAGTTTCACTCCCATTAATATTAGTAGGAGTTTGAAACTTAAATTTCCACATACATCTTTGAAAATGTATAGGTCAATGTAAACTGTTAATGAAAAACTATTTTTCATTTTCAGTGAAATAACTTGGATCACTCACTTAAGACATCCTAGAAGGCACCTTCATTCTAGTTATAAGAGAGTAATAGTATAAGGTTACTGTTTGGAGGTCATCATCTTTAAAGCAACATGGATAGGAAATTGTATTACAGAGGTGAAAGAGTGTTTGCCCAATCCCAAAGAAAACAGAAGTTCTGGACCCATGTAGTTTTATAGTAAGCAGAGGACATTGGCCCCTTTCAGTAGACTCTTTGAGTTTGGTGAATGTGATCAGTGATAGAAGCATGCTAAGGTGAATTTTAATTAGGACTAAATTGTGGTATTACTCTTTCATACCCTGAACATCTGTTCCCTTCAGAAATGATGATTTATGCAGGCTATCAGAGCAGACAGCTTGCTACAGCTTATGTCACGGTTAGTGGGAAGCTGGTGGTAGCATTTCAGAAAACCAGCATCTAAATGGAGACTGGCCAGTGCATATGATACAGGTCATAGGGGGAAGGGAAGCATGATATGTGCATTTTAAATTTTGAGGCCAAATATTGACTTGAATTTTTTTAAAAAATTATCTTCTAGACCATCTGTTGTTAATGAAGAAAGTAACTTGGGCAATGAATGGACTGATGCCTCCTACTGATGTCAAAAGACAGAAAACCAAGGCTGTTTTTTCTATTAGAATGAAGAAGCTTACTTGGAACACCTCAGTCTGAATTCTGTTCTCTAAGAATGCCATGGGGCAGGATGGGCATGAGATTACAGTGGGAAAGGAAACAATGAAAAAGGTAATTTTATATTCAATATTGAAATATTTATCAAGGTTTATATGGCTTTTGAAATATATTTGTTTTTCCTCCTAAATAGCAATGTCAGCAAATCAATTTAAATATTTAGAAAGCATTACACATAACTAAAAATTTCAGGCTTGAAGTGTGCTTATTGTACTAACAGCCTGAATTATCTTAGCAAAGCAATGATATTTATTTACTCAACATAGTTGACCATTTACCTAATAAGAAGTTATGCTCACATAACTGGGAGGAACTTTCCTGTTACTTCAATATTTTATAAGATATTTGGATTGAAGGCAGTCCAACCTAGCTTGAAATCTCAAATTTGCCTCTTTTCACTTAGGATAATAAGACCTAAAAGCACTCTTGATTCTTGAAAGAATAACAAAAGTCTGAAATAACTAAAATTTTTGTTTGAAAATGTGTAAATTTAAAAAGTAAATCTGGAGGGGCTTAAGAAAACTTATTTAATAATTAAGTAAATGTTAAAAAAAACCCAGAATTTGAAGTATTACTTTTCATGTGAATATACGATTTTTGAAAGTGTTTGTACTTCCCAGACCATCTTTGATTTTAAAAATACTGACTTAGTAAAGTGAATTTAACTAAAACACACTTTTTTGTTTTGTTTTGTTTTGTTTTTGGTATTTTTGGAGACATGGTCTTGCTGTGTAGCCCAGGCTGTCCTAGAGCTCACTATGTCGATCAGGCTGGCTTTGAACTTGCATCACTCTTCTGCCTGAAGATCCCTAGTGCTGGGATTACAGATTTGTGCCACTACACCCAGCTCAAAAACACACAGATTTTATAGGTAGGGATTTTTGATCTATCTTAAAACAGCCTAATAATAATAATAGTAACTAAAATTTATTAAGAATTTATTATATTAAGAATGTATTAACAAGGAGCTTGGGATGTATCTCAGTGGTAGAACACTTGGCTGTCATGCACAAGGCCCTAGATTTAATCCTCAAAATTGCACTATATATGATATTTTATACACACACACACACACACACACACACACACACACACACACACACATAACTGAACTATCTAGGGTTTGAAGTCTGGCTAGCCACTCATTAGCTATAAGAACTTAACTATTTAGCTTTTCTGAGGCTTAATTTCTTTATCGAAAAATGGAATAACATTAGTGCCTACTTTGTAGAGTTGCTAGAAGGGTTCAGTGTGATATTGTGAATGGAGTACAATGCCTGGCACTCAGAAAGTTCCAAGTAAATGTTTTCTGGTGTTAGTTTAGGATTTATCAATACTTATTTATGAGAAAGTATTTTTCTTGCTAATGGGAAACAATTATTATGAACTCAAGAACGATGTACATAATTTTTTTATAATAGACAATTTAAAATTGGATATTGCTCAAAATAGGTGAGTAGTTGACTAGGTACTGGAAGTTTTTATCAAAATAACTATTTCTTCATTTTCTTATTTTTGTGGTTATATAACCACAACCAGTTAGGAGCATTTACCATGGAAGTAGGAAACTAGGTTTTATTTCCTTTTCAGCACACTTGGATTATGAGTATTTTTGTTTTTTTTTAAGGATATCACATACCATAGCGAACTGCAAGGCCTCAGTATAACATCTTCCCTCCAGATTTTGAAAAACAGGGAAGGACATATCTCTTAAGATCGTGTGCCTGGCACAGAATTGAGAAGTGTTTCAAAGTGTTGTACATAGGGTCACTATGAGTTGGGTTCGACTCGATGGTACCTAACAACAATAACAAAGTTTGTCTATCATAGGTGCCATTTCCTGGGCAATTCAGGTCTTGTTAAGGAAATACTTGCCAATGCCTATGTGTTAGAACATATTCCCTGTCTTTTCTTCTAGTAGTTTTAAGGATTCTGGTTTTATGTTGAGGTCTCTGATCCATTTTGAGTTAATTCTTATACTGATTGATAGATATGAGTCTATGGATATCCAATTTTCCTAGCATCATTTGTTGAAGAGGCTATCTTTTCTCCAATGAACAATGATACTGCATACATTTTTTTTTTTTTTTGCTGTTTAAGATTGTTTTGGCTATATGCAGTCTTTTGTGCATCCATATGAATTTTAGGATTTTTTTCTATTTCTGCAAAGTATGTCATTGTAATTTTGATAGGGATGCCATTATATCTGTAAATCACTTTTGGTAGTATAGCCATTTTCACAATATTAATTCTTCTGATCCATGAACACAGGAGGTCTTTCTATCATCTAGTATTTTTTGTTATTTCTTTCTTTAATGCTTTAAAGTTTTCCTGTAGTGTTCTTTAGGGTCTTTGGTTAGATTGATTCCTCAATATGTAATTTTTTGGTGGGCTATTGTGGTGGGTTGGGATTTGCTCCATTGGTTGAGTGCTGCTCTGTGGTCTCTGAGCCTCTAGGTTTGATTCCCCTGCACTGAAAAAATGGGAGAAGGATGTAGCAACCAAAACAATCCCCAAACAATCAGCCATTGAAAACTCTATGAGAGTTGCTATGAGTAGGACATAATCTGACAACACCTAACAACAACAATTGTGAATGGGATTGGTATCTTGATTTCCTTTTCTTCCTGTTCACTATTGGTGTAAAGGAAGACCACTGATTTTTGAGTGTTAATTTTGTATCCTGCTACTTTTGTCAAGGAGATAATTATATCTAAGAGTTTTCTAGTAGAATTTTTACGGTCTTTTAGGTGGAGGATCATGTCATCTATGAATAAGGATAATTTGACCTCTTTTTTCCTTATCTTTATTTCTTTAATTTCTTTCTCTTGCCTGATTGTTCTGGCTAAGACTTCAATCACAATATTGAATATGTGAGAAGAGAGTGTAATCTGATAAGGTACAGGAGATGACTTCAACTTTTTTGTATTTGTTGAGGCCATTTTTTGACTAAATGTGTTCTATTTTGGAAAAAGTTCCATGTGGTTCTGAGAAGTATGTGTATCCCACATCTGATGATTGGAATATTCTGTAGACATCTGTTAGATCCAGTTGGTTTATGGTACTGTTCAAGTCCATCATTTCTCTTTTGATTTTTTGCTTTGATTACCTATGTCTTGAAGAGAGTGGAATATTGAAATTTCCCATAATTATTCTGTCTGGTTTGATGTGTTCCTTTATCGTCATTAAAGTTTGTTTTACAAAGCTAGGTGTTCCTATATTTGGCAAACGAATATTAAGTATGGTTATGAGTTCCTGGTTGACTCTTCCTTTTATTAATATGTATTGACCATCTTTGTTTCTTTTCATTAGGTTTGGGTTGATGTTTAAATTGTAAAAAGTTAGAATCACTACTCCTGCTTTTTTTGTTTTTGATTCCCATATGCTTGGTATATTGTTTTCCACCCTTTAATTTTCAGACTTTTTGGTCTTTGTGGATGAAATGAGTCTCTTTAATTGCACATATCAAAGATTTTTATTCTTTAAATTCATTTGGCTAGTTGATATCTTTTGAGTGATGAGTTGAGACCATTTACATTTAGGGTAATTACTGAGAGGAGCTTATTATTCTGTATCATTTTGATGTTTGTTTCTATTCTTTGATCCATATTTAGCCTGTTGTATTCCTCTCATCTCTATTATTCATTCCTTTGATCTTGCATTTGGGCTTGTCTTCTCCCATATGCAGTATTTCATTGAGGATCTTCTGCAATGCTGGCTTAGTGGTCACAAATCACTTAAACCTATCAATATAATGGAATGTCTTGAACTCTCCATTTTAAAAGATAGCTTTGCTGACTAACGTAATGTTGTTGTTGTTGTTAGGTGTTATTGAGGAGGCATCCAACTCATAGTGACCCTGTGTACAACAGGCGAAACAGTACTGTTACTGCTTCTCTGCTATTCATAGGGTTTTCAATGGCAGATTGGCTTTTGGGAGTGGGTTTCCAGGTCTTTCTCCCAAGTTTACAGCCCCTAGTGTTCCCACAAGTTCTCTCATCCAAGTACTAACCAGGCCCTACCCTGTTTAGCTTTCGAGATCTGACAGGATCAGAAGCCACAGTGGTACAACTGCAGGCAAAGTAATCTTGCTTGGAGGTTATTCTTTTTCCGGACTTTAATGATGTCTGACCATGTTTTCTTTGCCTTTAAAGTTATTGTTGAGAAGTCAGCTGTTATCCTGATGGGTTTGCCTTTGTAAATGAGTTGGTGTTTCTCTCTTGCAGCTTTGAAGGTAGCTTCTTTGCCCTCTAGATTTAGCATTCCAATTATAATGTTTCATGGAGATCTGTTATAGTCTACTCTATTTGGAATTTTGAATGCTTCTCTGTTATAGGTATATATTTCTCCCCTTAGGTTTGGGAAGTTTTCAGCTATTAGGTAATTGAAAAAGATTTCCTATCCTCCTAGTGTTATTTTCAGGTCCTTTGTGAACTCCCTGAACTTATAGATTGCATCTCTTCATTTTCTCAAAGACCTCTTGTAAGTATTGATCATAATGCTTCATCTTTCTGTCTTTCATGCCATCTGAATAGATAAGATCTTCAACTTTTTTTCAGTATCAGAAACCCTGTTTTTGGTTTTGTCCAGTCTGGATACTGAATATTCTACTATAATTTTATTTTGATTTACTTTGTTTTGTAATTGTAGGATTTCTATTTGATTCTCCTTCAGGATCTCAATTTCTTTGCTGAATTTTTCTTCCAAGTTAGATACTTTTTTTTTGTCTAGCATTTCACTTGCTCTTATCTGCTGCTTTGTAGTGTCTTTGAGGTCTTTCAACATATTTATAAACAGACTTCTACATTCATTTTCTGCAATCTCTAAAATTTGAGTTACTTTAAAATCATCTATTGAAGAGTTTTGGTCAATTGGGGCTTCCTGTCCAACCTGATTTTTCAAGTTTTGTATGGTTTTATGTCGAGGCTTTTCCATTGTGCAACTGCTCTATATGCCTGGGGTTGACCCTGGTATACTGCCTTCTTTTGGGATATTGGACACCTGTTTAATATGTGGTTGAAAGCCATGTGCTGCTAGAGAAATAGCTTTTTCCACTCTTGCCTTTATAGTTTTGATTATTCTTGCTTGAGGCCTGGTGATCTTTAAGGAAATATCTCTTCCTTATATGTAAGATTTGTAAATCTGTGGCTCTGTGAACTTCCCACGAGGTCTAACAAATGCAAGGGTGGAAGAAGCCCTGTTTTGGTTTTTGATGAATACATTTGGGAGATATTTATTGATTAGTATAATCTAAGCCAACTCTTAGTTGGAAATTATGGCTAGTAAGATTAGTAGCAAAAGGTTACAAAGCCTACAGTCACAGAGGGAGAGGTATGGTAGTGTGGGGTAAAGCTAGTAAGTCTATAGGAATTAACTCATCAGAGGTCTGCACAGAATTAATAATAGTAATAATACTAGTAATAATAAATAATCACACAAACACATACAGAAAAAATCCCAGAACCACACAACACTCACACACACAATCAAAACAAAAATACAATAAAACAAAATACAATGAAGTAAAATGTGGATCCACCCAACTTGTACTCATTAATTCAGACTATGTGACAGTCACTCATTTTCTTATATGACGACACTGTGTATGTTGCCAAAAAGCTGTTCCAGCCCTTCTTTCCCTCCTCATTGCAGCTCAGATCTCAGGGTGTGTTACCTGTAGCTCCTTCTACCTATTTGTGAGTTGATCCAGCTCTGGTCCCTCTGACCCATGAAATGTCAGGATCCCTGCAAGGTCTCCAGTTATAGCAGTTTCAGTGGCAGCTCCCTCCACAGCATATAAAGCTGAGCTAACTTTCTTTGTAGCCCTCACTGTGGTGTTTGGGTTTTACTACCCAGCACTACCCCATACAGTTCTCCTTTGGGACCTGCTCAATGCCCTAGCAGAAGATGTGTCTCCTGGGAGTCCCAAGTTGTTTGAGTACTCTCAGTAGCTCCCAGTATCTCAGAGCCAATGGTAGCTTGCTTAATTTAATATGTACAATTTGAAGCACTTTTTATATCCACTGGGAGGTTTTCAGTATCGCATTACCCACAGACTTATCTATCTTCTTGGAGTGTCCAGTGGCTAGGTGGGGGAAAATACTTACTCAAATGGGCAATGTCCCACATTCCTTTTGGACATTGCCTCAGCTATTGGGAGGTGCAGAGGGAAAAAACAAGACCCTTTGCCTTCTATGCTTACTTTCACAGTGTTATTTCTGTGCTACAGGCTTTGATTGCATGTTCCTGCAGCACCCTTTCTGAGGTCAGTCTCAGTTTTTTGCTGATCTGCTCTACCTTTCAGGGGGTACCAATCATCTGCATGGGTATATGTATTTCCCCATTGGAGCAGGCTCTGCCAGACACCCAGTCTTATTCCCCACAGCACCTTTCACCGAGAGATCACTCAGGAGCTGCTGTCTATATTAGCTGCAGCTGTATGGTCTGCAAATTAGGTCCTTATAGGTTATGGTGAAGTCTTCATTTTGTGTGTAACAGACTCCATGCTCCAACTCCTCTGTGCAGGTAGCATTCACCCCTCACTCACAGTTGCTTGCCTGGAGTGGGCACCTCTGAAGTGGCACCATACTGGTTCCACTCCTTTGTCCTTAAAGGTTGCTGCTTTTGGTCTGATGTCATAGTACAATCCATTTTCCATTAATTTAAGGCAGTCTCCAGAATCTCCGCTCTTGAGTAGAGACCTGAGAGAATGTTCCTAAATCTTTCTTATTCCTCAGTTAAAGCATGGCTGCTTTCAGTCTACCATGTTAAACAGAGCCTCTTCTCTGGTTCTTTTTTAGAGAAAAAAAAATGCCAAGCATTGATCTTTTATTTCATATTAATGTTAACTTTTTAAGGTAAAAATAATTTGAATAACATCTTCCTATCTCAATTGTTTTGTTCAGTTTCTTGGGTTTTGCCCATGAAAAATATAGAGCTAATTTATTAGAATGAGAATACAGTACTTTTTTTCTATCATTTGGAGGCATCATGTACTTACTGCAGGCAAGAAAGCCTGCAGTGTTTTTCAGTATAGTTTACAGGACATTTGCAATAGAATTGTTTGAGTTTTGTGTTAAAAATTTGGGATTCTGGGCCCCACTCCAAAACTATTGAGTTAAAAATATCTTTAATATGGAGCCTGGGAATCTAAAAATTAACAGATGTCTCCAGATGAATCCTAGCCCCACTAAACTTTGAGGACTCTTGTTCCTCTGCTCTAAAACTACAAAGTTACAAACTGACCTCCACTTTGTTTTCTTGTTTTTTTATTTAACACACAAAATTGTACATAATTATTGGGTGCCATATGATGTTTGGATATATGTATCCATTGTGTAATATTCAAATTTGGGTAACTGTATCTATCTTTCCAAACACTTATCATTTCTTTGTGGTAAAAACATTTAATTTTCACAGTTCTTTCTTATCTTATCTCCTGTATTTCTCATACAGTTTGATAGAAAATAACTTGTGAAATAGAAAAAGAAGAGGTTGTGGGAAATTAGATAACCAGTTACTAGATTCAATTGAGTGCATGGAGTTAAGAAATCAGGAAATGGAAAACATCTACAATTTCTTAGAAACACTAGTTTGTATATAAAAAGCCTGGCTTTGAAAAAATAAGTACTCCTTTCATATTCATAT
>VMDO01023093.1:0-32287 GCA_007922755.1 Pedetes capensis
AAATTATTTCTGCTTTTCTTATCATACTAGGAAAGGCTTTCTACAACCCAAAATCACATAAATAATATTCACATTTTCCTAACACTTTCATAACTTGAGTTTTTACATATCAACAGTTTCATTAGATGTAAACTGTGAAATAATTTAAATGTAATTTTCTGAAATGACTAAGATCTATCCAAAGATATACTTTGTACAATATATAACTAACTGGAATTGTATTCTTATTGTATGTGAAGTTGTTTATATAAATATAGGTATAAGCCAAGACTTTCTATTGTTTCATCCATCAACCTATGACTTCCTAATATATGAGAATATATAATAAGGAACGAATTCATTTTTAACACTTGTTTTTTATTATTTATTTCTTTCTTTCTTTCTTTCTTTCTTTCTTTCTTTCTTTATTTATTTATTTTGCAGTACTGAGTTGAACCCAGGACCTCATGCATGCTGGGAAGGGACTCTATAACTGAGCAGCACAGTCAAACCCTTGCTTATTTTTGGTTTTGAGGTAGGGTCTCACTACATTGTTCAGGTTGTCTCTTGCCTCAGACTCATGATGCTCCTGTTTCAGCTTCCCAAGTTGCTGGGATTACAGGCATGCATTCTGGTGCCCAGCTATATAACTGTTACTTTAAATAATTAAGCATTTTATAAAATAATATATTTTAATTGTAGGCAGGCCATAACCTATTTGTGGTTCTGAGAATTAATATATTTGAATATGGCAAACACTTTAAACATAATAAATAAAATAGAAAGATGTTATACTTCATTACATGTATTTAGGGTAACCATTATGAAACTTTGTATCTCTTTCTGTCTTTTTGTTAGTATGTTTGTATGTGTATGTGGACTGATTTACAATTCTAAATATGCTTTAAAGTGTAGGTCGTGATTTTTAAAAATTAAAACCACTTCTATAATGTAAATTTCCTCAAATGATATTGGAATTTTTTTCAAGTCTCAATCCCCATCACCAAAAGTTTTCTATTGGGATTTTTATTGGCATTATGTTAAGCATCACCATTTTTTACTTTCCATTTTAAAACGCAATTTTGCACAAAGTAGTATGTAGGCTTAATCAATTCCCATGACATTTTACTATTTTTCAATGTGTTAAAGAAACCTAATTTAAAACTAATATGGATTTGTCTTCTGTAATTTCTTCTCTCATCTCTCTGAATTTTATTCACTACTTGGTAAAGTAACATTTATCCATATTGAATTTACTGCTTCTCTGTGTATCATGAAGCATTTATTCCACTGGCATATAGATGAAAGCCATTTCCCATGCCAAGGGGGTGAATATCATTCCCCAGCCTGGACCACTTTTCTTCTATAGTTTAAAAAGCAACTGGCATGTCACTGAGACAGACAAACAACAAAGAAACACTGAATAACATTTTAACCACCTTAAACAACTGAGAGAATAAGGATATTGCTTGGTACTTAGTGTTATAGAAATTTATGATAGAAAAATAGTTATGAGATTACAATCTCTTATGAAATAAGGTGAGCATTCATTAAATTGCCTGAGTCGAACACATACATGTGTTTATTTATATATCCCTTCTTTTATATATATGTGTGTATGTGTGTGTATACCTATATGCATACATATATGTGCATATATACATCTATGTATATGTATGTATATGTGTACACACACACACACACACACACACACACACACACACACACACACAGGGTCCCAAAAAATGTTTACACTTCTTGGGATAAAAACTTTTCATTTTACTGTTTTAAAAATGAGTCATCTGCTTGTTCTGCTAACTTCTATATCACATTTACATTGTTTGGTAGTGTGTAAGATGTTTCAACACCATAGCAGAAGAAGCAGGACTTGTTGCTGTGCAAAGCCTCCCAGACTTTCCCTGTGTACATCACACACATTATAATGTGTCTCAAACTTATCACAGATGCATGTAGTTGTTATGTGTGTTGGAGGTTCTGTTGTATACTCATGCCTCCATTATTGTTGTACTTCAACAACATTCTCAAATTTCAAATACCACATATACCACTTCAAAATGGTCTTGTACTCCTCAAAGGATATCCATGATTCCATCATTTTCTTTGACTGTTCTGCTTTTTGTGTGGTGGCTCTAGTATTCATTTGATTAACACCATCTTTAGTGCAAATACCATGCTACACATTGCTATCATAACTCAGTTCAACTTCAAAAAGTAATGCATAGATAACATCTATTAAGTGTATATACATTTTTGGCACTCCTGTTATATCATTCTTGATAGTAATCTTATTAATGTGAAATTTCAGATTGGCACTTAGATGTGCTCAATATTTTGCTAAGAGCTCTACATATTATCTTACTTAAACCATCCTTGTGATGTTTTAATTTTCATTGTACAAATTTCATTGTGCATATCAGCGAAGAAACTGATCAAAGGACACAAAGCTCCAATATGGCAGAACCAGGACTGGAAGTAAGATTTGCTGACTCTTAGCACTAGGCATGCTGCCTAGTGGGCAGAAAAAGAATTGTTTCATGAGTTCTATTATTTTGGAAAACAATAGACAAGAGAACTTTTCTTTCCAATCTAGAGTCCCTTGCAGCATTCAATGCTCTCTTTGGGTGGACTGGGTGCTGATACTTTCCCACTCAGCCTCTTTTTACAGCAGCTGTCCCAGCTCTCTTCACACTAGAAATAATGACTTGTTCTTCCTTTACTTTAATTCATATTTTTCATTCATATAACTTTTTGAGAGAAGAAATGATTCATCTAATTGAACTTTATATACAGAACAAAACTAGGCAAGTTGAATGTTTTCATTTTTCACTTTGGGGAAAAAAATAACCTTTTAGTCAAATCAACTTAAGAAACAGCTTGAATTGCAAGATAATACTGCTCCTATAAGTAATTGCTTATGTGCTTGTCCTATTCATAATGGAAGAGCTATGATTTATGAACATTTTTATTTAAAGTATAATCTTGGATTTATTCCAAATAATTGTCATCTTTGAAATGTTGTCAACCTGGGCTAGCCACAGGGATGCCAGAATTAAAGTATTATATCAGCACACCACATGGTCCGCCCATTGGTCTCAAGTACATTTTTATCCGTCTCTCTTTTATCACATATTTCCTACACATTTATATTTAATCCATTGGCTTCCATGATTTCTTTTATACCAGAGCACATGTAAAACACAGGAGAAAATGAGTAGACATATTCACTTAGCAGGAGATTTCTTCCTGATTCCCCCTCTCTCTTTCTAGCTGAAACTCCATTAGGCAAAAGTGCCCCTGGTATTAATCTAAGATGATTAGCTGTGAAGTGGAACACAAAGGCAAGCCTGGGGTGGAGCCATCTGAGGGTGGGAAGATATTTTAGAGCAAAAGGATCAAGAAGTTTAAGAGGGAAACTTTCAGATAATACTAGGAGCAGGAAATAATGTTAGAAACAGCTGCAAACCACATGGGAATGTCTACCTGTATGGAGATTATTACTAACCTTGTATTAGATGTGCACAGAGACCAGAGAACAATGTAAGTGTATTTCAGTTAATTTTTTTTTTCTCTTTGTTTTCTCTTTCTGAGGCAGTTGCACATGTTAGGCAAAGGCTCCATAAATGAGCTGCACTCCAAGGCCTTTTTTAATTTTTTTATTTTAAGACAAGGTCTCACTAAGTTGTGCAGGTTGCTTCTGGCTTCGAATCTGTGGTCCTCCTGCCATAGCCTCTTATATCACTGGGATTATAGAAGTGCACCATGGTGCCTGGCTTACTCCATTTTCTCTTTCTATTTTCTTTTTAAAGCCCTTAATCTCTTGACCTCTTCTCTCCTATACCCTTCCACATCTTTCTTCTATAGCCTGCCATTAATGTTGTTTTAGAGGCTGTATTGCTTACTAAATATGTACTCCTGTGAATAGCCCACTCTCCCCTCCAGTTGTATTAGGCCATGAGGCTGGTCCCAGCCAATGCTAATTTATCAGAAATGATTCTTTCTCTTCTAAGCTTAATGTTTAAGCGCTGGTGTGCTACTTCCTGGGGACAGTGTAAGTTCACAGCTGATAATAACCTGAATCCCTGAATCACCACATGGAAGAGCAGTTCCACTGACTGACAAAAAGACTTCTCATGAATAATTGTGAAAAATTATATATTAAACTACTGAGATTCTGAGGTTAATTTATTACTATAGCATAATCTAATTTATACATTAAATTCATTTCAAACTAATGGATAGCCTGGTACTCACTACTAATATATCAATTAATTAGAAGTAATACATATAAACCATATTTCAGGAGACCAGTATTTTCCTGCTAACCCTTCTAATTCCTTTGCATGTAGTTATAGAGCGACTACATCATTTTAGTCATTGTTTCATACATGTCCTGGAAATAATAAACAAGAAAATTTCCAGCTCTCAGGAGAAGGAATCAGACAGAAAATAAGTAAATAAGTAAGTGAATAAATAAATAAATAAGTCATGTAATTCAGAGACTGATGAATGGCAATAACATTACTACATAAAAACAGTGATTGGGAGAATTTTAGGTTGAACAATTAAGGCTGACCTCTCTGGCTTGGAGTTAGGATATAGTTGAAATAACAGAGCTAGCCCAAGTTTTACAGACAGAGGTTCTTGGTTACAAATAATCTTACTGCTTTAAGGAATAGAAAGAAAGTCAAGGTAATTGAACACCCAAGTCCAGTAAATCTGGGGAGAATATTATTAGATAAGGACAGAGAATTATATAAAGTATCTGGGGTTCATGGTTAGAATTTACTACTTTATTGTAAATTTTATGAGGAAATATTAGAAAAATTTAGGTAGATAAATGTCCTTATCTCATCTTTATATTTTCATAAGCTCATTCTGAGCATGATACAGGGGATAGATACATTTTTAATGGAGAAGTGATCGGATTCTAATAAATTAGATGTGTGTGAAGTGAAGAAATAAAGAAACCAAGACTAACGCCTAATATATAGACTTGTGCAACTGGGTACATAGTATACCTTTTGCTGGAGTGAAGAAGGCTACAAGAAGAGTTTACTTTTAGATGAGATTTGTGAGGTGTCTGGACAACCAAGTGTTGTTTATTAGAAAATTAGGACAGAAATTCCTAGAGCACAATGGAAGAGTTAGAGTGACATATAAAAAAATCTTTTCATATAATTTTCATGTAATGCCATTAGATTAAGATCCCTTGAGGGAAAGCTTAGACAAAAGAGGAGTGGTCTGAAGATAGAGTCCTGGAATATTGCAACATTTAGCAACTCAGATTCTTAATTGATTAATCTCTTTAATCCCCATCAAAGCAAATTGCTCTAAGCAACTGCAAGCTTTTTCTTGAGAAATCCATAAGGAGTTATTTTAGTGAAAATTTCACATAATCTGGTAAACCATTGGAGGAACAAAATCCATAAGAGATCATCTTGAAAAACTTATAAATCATTCTTAGGTGGTTGTTTACTCTACCTATAACCCACATTTAATTACAAAATATTTACCTCACATAGAAAATCCTTATCATATGGCTTAACATAAGGAAAATAAGGGAAAAGTACTTCCTTTAATACATACTGGGAATACAACCATAAACTTGAAATAAATTACCACCCTGCCACAGATCTTGATTGGGTTTCTATGAATAGCCCATTGGTGAAATACTCACTTGGCTAGTCAAGGAAGTGATAAGGGACCACTGAAATGAATAATTGTTTTAAGAGTGATCTGACCGAGTTTACTATATGGTTTGGGGACCTCACTCAAATTTCTTGTGTGTGTTTGAAGCAAACACTTTGAAATGACCAGCAGCAGAAGTTCCATTTACCATCTTTGTGCTCAATATTCAGAGGCAACCAACAGCCATTGCTCACCAGGTAGCACAGGTATAGTTTTTATTGGCAGCAAAAGGCACATGAGGGACAGGGAAAGACGGTGTCTCCATGAAATAATGATGCTCCCCTCTTGAAAAACTCCTAATGAATTCCAGAATGCCAGCCAGCAACAGCTTTCTTTCTGTAGCACAGTAAACATCGTATCCAGAGAAACTAGAAGAAGATATTAAATGAAATGCCTATGTTGTAGTCTTAATTAACAATTATATGAAGATTCTCAATGAGAAGAAATTGTTTGAGAAGAAAGATTATTTGCTCATTTTGTTTTGTTAATGTCTTATATATAACTATTAAACCTTTTAACATTTTAGATATTTTTAGAAAAAGTAGAATAACAGGATGGACATGATCAGTCCTTAGTTTGGTCATGAGCTATCTCAGTGCCACACAAATGGTTTCATTTATATCAAATTATTGTGAGATATGTACCTGCTATTAAAAATTGGAAAGAAATAAAAACAGAAGGAAGAGAAAGAATATAAAGGAAGCAATGAATGTTTATCTTTCATTTAACTTTATTTCCAGTGGACAGGAGTCCTCAGATCCATATAAACGACTGTTATTGTTGTTGTTGTTGTTGTTGTTAGGTGCCATCAAGTTGGGTCCGAACCATAGTGACCATCATAGGGTTTTCAATGGCTGGCTGTTTGGAATTGTCTTGTGAGTGGACTGCCACATCCTTTTCCCGTATGTAAACTATAGGATTCTGGTATCATTATCCCTTTCCCAGAGCTTCCCCACCTCCAAACCTGGAGAAATATACATTTAATTTACTTATTTATTTACTTTCCATGAGACCTACCAAGTGTTCCCTTCATTTTCTAATTGTACATCTACTCTAGGCAATCTCCTCTTCCCTCTGCTTTTCCACCATAAATTATCCTGGTTAAGAATTGGATGACAGCCAGGTTTGGTGGTGCATGCCTGTAATCCCAACTGCTCAGGAGGCTGAAGCAGGAGGATTGCAAGTCTGAGGCCAGAGTCAACCTGCATAACTGAGCAAGAACCTGTCTAAAAAAATAATAGAGGTTGGGGGTGCAGTCCGTGGTAAAGTACTTCCAAAGTATGTGTGAGGTAGCCCTGGGTTCAACCTCCAAGTACTGCACATATATATATATATATATATATATATATATATATATATATATATATATATATATATGTAGTGAATGCATATTTTCATTCATATGCAGAAGCTAGATCAACCTTAAAGGAAAAAAATCTCATCATATAGACAGATAGATACTTGTACACATGTAATATATAATTTCGTATATATAATTGTATATAGGTAAGTTTGGAAAACACAAGGAGGGCCACCTGAAGGGGAGGAGGGTACCAATGAGAGAGGGAGGGAGACGGGTCAAGCAGGAGGGGGAGAGGGAGCAACATATGGAGCAAAGAAGGAGAATTAGGGCAAAATGTAGGATGCAATGTTATGAAAATCCCATAATGAAACCCATTATATAATGTGAAAATTTTTTAAAAACTATACTCTACCTCATAAATATGTACAATTATCATTGTATGTTAATCAAAAAAATTTTTAATGTTTAGGGATATGAAATTGTTGACTGTCCTTATTTGACAATCACATGCTGTGTATATGAGTTGAATTATCACTCTGTACCCCATAAATAGGCACAATCAAAATACTAATAAAAAAAGAAATGAACGGTGAGTTGGAAAAAAAAAGAAGAAGAATTGGGCAAGAATCAGACATGGTGGTACACACCTACAATACCAACATTCAGGAGGCTGAGGCAGGAGGATCAACACAAATTCAAGGCTAGGCTAATCTACATGAGTGAGTTCCAGGCCAGCCAGGGCTACAGAGTGAGATCCTGTTTCAAAAATAAAAATAAAACTGGAAGAAAAATGGGCAACTTTGAGTTTAGCCAAGTATTTATCCATTACCAGATAATGAAACTTCTGAAAAGAGAAGATAATTTCCAAAACTACCCTGGTGAATATAATATATACAAATTTCTTATCTTTGTTTATAGTTTTGTTTAATTTTTTGTTTAATTTTGCCTGTACTTTCATAGACTAAGCAATGCAATAATCATTCATTTAATTTTTAATTGCCAAATATTTATTGAGCACCTTACATTCTATAAGGGATCCCCTGTGATATACTAGATATAGAACAGTGAGCAAAAAAGGTATGTTCTATCCACTTAGACAATATATTGCCTAATGTGGAGGCAGATACTATATAAAAATTGTAATGAATTTTCACTGTAATAATATACAGGGCAATTCTGAAGCTTATTCTAATATCCTCAGGAATATCAAACAAATATGACTTACATAAATCTGTAAAAGGCCTCTGGTTGAGCTAATCCAAGACCATCTCCTGAATTCTGATTCAGACTAGGATATTTCCTGACTTTCAGATAAATCAGTATGACCAAACCCTTCAAGGCATAGGAAGATTCCTGACATGTCAAACACAGGCATCCATACAAATCCTGAATGCATAACCTCAAACACAGTAGAATAGCATAAAATAAGGACTGTCCAATAAATCAGGAATGGCATAGTAGTTTCTACCAATGCCAATCTGTCATTTAAGAAAAATTCAGCAGTCACATTTGAGATCATCAAGAAAAAAAGAAAATGACAATATTTGTGACATGAACTAAGAAGGAAAGGAATCATTCTTATTCGCCATCCCTATGCTAGGTTGGGGCTGGGATTTAGCTCACTGCACTGCAGTCTCTGAGGTCCCGAGTTCAATTCCCAGCACCACAAAAATGGGAGAAGGGCCTGGCAATCCACTCCCAAGGCAATCCCGAAACAGTCAGCCATTGAAAACCCTATGAGGGTCTCTATGAGTTGGATACCGACTTGACAGCACCTAACAACAACAACAACAATGCTAGGTTGAGCACATGCTCTGTGCTCTTCTACAAGACGGAGAGCTCTTCTACAAGAATGTGAGTTCCCTGAGAACTAGACAATGTCCTATTCATTGTCCAAATGAAAAGACAATTTTATATAGACTCTCCACTGAAAATTATCTCTACAAAAATACTTTGTGATTAAACTCTATTTCACATTTTGCAATACTTTGTGATTCAATTCTATTTCACATTTTGCAATACTTTGTGATTCAACTCTATTTCACATTTTGCAAACATGTGTAAGATAGTTTGTTGAGAATTTTCTTGGAAAATAGACTATTACCCTACTTTTCATTCCACATAATTAAATGATGCTTCCATAGCTTATATGATGTCTTTTGTGTTAATATTTTGATTATATTATCTTCTAAATTCACATGCCACCCAGAAAAGATGTCAATGCCACATGCAAAAAAAATTAAGTTATATCAAATTGGCAAGGTATGACATCTATGTGACAAAACAGGAAGGTTTTTTCCTTGTACTTTTTTCATGATCTGTTCTCAACAATTCAAATATTTACTGGATAAAAATCCATGGAGTCAAAATAAATAAGAAAGAATACCTTAGTACTCTAATAAACAATGTGCAACTCCTTACATACTTTCCAATTTCTGATGTTTCTCTCCAGTAAAACATTTTATTGGCACATACCTATAATCCTAGCAATTTGAGAGGCTGAGTAGGATCTCAGGTTTGAGGCCAGAGTCTACCTGTGCAACTTATGAAAATCTGCCTCAAAATAAAAAATATAAAAGGGGCTGAGGAGTCAGCGTGCAAGCCAGTAGTAGAGCACTTGCCTGGCATGCACGAGGTACTGAGTTCAATATCCTAGTACTGGGAAAGATATGTTATTGGTATAAACATAATAATTTTACCTGCACAAAATGGCAAATTGTTATGATGCTTGTTCTAACAATATTTTTCTTTGTTTCTTAAGGAGAAGATTTTTTCACAATTTTTTCTTTGCCAGCATGTATCCTGGGTTTTTCTTTCCCAGTATACTACTTGTTCTGAGCAACTTGTCATTTCACATGCTTATTTGGTACTTCCCTAAGTGCTTATAAAAAGCCTTTCAAATAATCATTCCACCAGATTAAAATTTTAGAGGAGAGTACAATTGGTACTTTTGTTGGGGTAGAGTGGGCAGCATTAAGAGAAAATAGTTATTGTTGTCTATATGACTTACACTGATTCATAGTGAAAAATGTTTCTTAGTTTATTACTTCCATCTGAACAGCAAATCTATGTAGAAAATCTGATCAAAGCACACTCTTTAATAATGCATCATCTCTCACTATTGACATTCTTAAATTGTGTTGACTTTTACAACACTGGTAATGTTAAAAGAAGCCTAACATTAATGAGTGGACTGGTAGTTAAAATATATATGCTCCATCTGAGTATTTGGAAGATTATTTGAATGGTGTCTGAAGTCAAATATATTTAGGTGTGGAACAAAAACTCTCCCAGTGGCTTGTGGAATAAATATAGATGAGTGTAGACCAGATTTTATCTCTGTGCATTTCTTTTCTCTGGTAGAAAAAAAGCAAAACAAAACTAAGTAAATAAGTAAACAAATGAACCTCAAACACGTAGGACCCACACCCTATTGTGAATCAGGGTTTCACTTTCGCTATCAGGAATCCAGTGAAATGGACACAAAGTGGCTGATTTGTGAGTGGTGAGTTTTCTGATTTCAACACTAGCAAAGGTGTTCCGAGTGTGTTGTCTCCTCAGTCGGTATTCTAATGACCTTTCAACACTGAATTGAGATAAAGCAAGGGACACTACTAATAGAATTTGCTGCAGGGAGGCCCATGGTGAATTGCTGACTTTCCCATGAACTCTGGTGCTATATGGCACTAAAACAAAACTATAGTGAAGGAAATAAAAATGGATAAGAAATAAAGAGGATGTACAGTTTTTAAAAATCCTTCTGAATATTCAGAGATGTGTAAAACATTATATAATTTAATGTTCAACAATTTAGTTTGTTAAATACGCATCCAGGCTGGTGTCTCCTTAGGTTAAATAAGCACTAGGACAATGCACATGTTTTCATACTGCTTTGCAGTACTTAGGAGGGTATTATACATTATAATAAACAAAATGCAAGAATGTTACAGTTGGCTAAATTCCTATCAATTATGAACTTAATTTTTACACATATTTAATACTTATCTCATTTCAAACTTTGCTATAGTAAGAAATTTTCTTTTAAAGAAAAATGGTTTATACAGTTCACTTCCTGCCATAATCAAGGTCTTTCTAACCTGATATCTGAAGGTTATGCTTCAGTGAATAATTCAGTAGGTTAGTGAAACTCTGGCAGCAAAGAAAGTGCTAATCTTAGATAGAAGCTGTGAGGGATATTAAGAAACAATTGCAAAAAGTGACATATTTAATAGAGAAAGATTACACTGTGCTACATCTATTTAATTTGAATTGAATAAATTTTGCCAGTATTTGATGAAGTGCAGACTAGAAATTATGTGAAACTTCATAGTGTCACTGAAGTCTAGGAGAAAGAATAAAAGGCCCTAAAAATATTTCATTGTGGTTTGGGAAACTTCTCAGTCATTCAAGAGAATTTTGAAGAAATTGAAGATTCAAAGCAGGACTTTATTAATTTGAAATGAAAGAAAATAAAGGATAGTGGGAAACGATTTACCAAAGGATAAGTGTGGACCTAAAAAGAAGTAGTTATGTGAGTCCTCGACATTGGGAAATTCCTTCCAGACAGTGACTGAGCGAGAAGGGGTTCCTTCTCCATTTTTCAAGAGAAATTTAGCTGATCTGGCCAAGACAAGTCAGAAATTATGAATAATTACAAGTGTGAAAAATAATCGGGGGTAGTTTGTGGCCTTGATCACTAAATGGATTCTTAGATGAGCACAACTCTGACATTTATAATTATCTTTTGCCATATGTTCACCTGACATAATTTCTAAGAAGGAAAACATAAATACCTCTAATACTTAACCTAGCACTATCTAACTTAGGAACTTTAAAATGGCAAATTTGTTAACACATTAACTTGAACAATATTTATCTATAAGGAAGATATCTGGTATATGTCACAGGATCCATTCTCTCTGCCCAAAACGTGTTCCACAAAAACTACCAGTGCACATCAATTTTGGGAAACAAGTATACTATCTTCATCTTAGGTATTCACAATATAATTTAGCATATTAAAAACAAAAAATATCCTGAAGGAAAGTAAATCAAAATTTTAAGAATGCACTGCTTAATCTTCCATGACCCTAACATCTTGGGTTTCCAAAATCTATCCCCCAATATATAATACTTAGTAGCATTCTGAAAAGCATGTTTTTGGAATCTTCTTTATATATTACTTTATTATTTCTTATTTTATATCATATTTTACCTATCATGTCCTTGGCTCACCAAAGTATCTCTTGGTCTTAACCCACATAAGGAGATGCTTCTCAGCCCTTTAAAAGGTAGAACCCTCCCTTTTAAAAGTAGAAAAAACAATGACCTTGCTATTTGTCTTCACAACCAGGTTTTGCTGCTATGTATCTGGATTAATTTCCATACCTTTCTGGAGCATTAATCTTCTCATCTGAAACTGACTATAGGAATACTATGTTGGTAAAGGGATGCAAGGGCTGGGGTTTAAGCTCAGTTGGTAGAGTGCTGCGCTGCAGTCTCTGAGGTCCCGAGTTCGATTCCCAGCACTGCAAAAAAATGAGAGAAGGACCTGACAATCCACTCCCAAGGCAATCTCGAAACAGCCATTGAAAGCCCTATGAGGGTCGCTATGAGTTGCACACGACTCTATGGCACCTAACAACAAAGGGATGCAAAGATTAAGTTACCTGGCATAAAATATTTATCACACTATCTATAGACAGTAGCATGTGGCAGGGCATTATTATGATTATTATTAAAAGAAATATAAAAACCAAACCACCTAACAACCACTGCTCAGTGCTGTTGCTAGGTAATGAGTCAGGTCTGACTCATAGCAACTCTATGTACAATAGAATGAAACACTCCCCAACACTATGATGTACACAGAATCCTTTCATGTTTGAGCCACTATGTTTCTTCTCATTTTGAGTCATGCCACATCAGCAAAAAGAGGTCCCAAGGGTTTTACTCCATTCCCATCATTAAAGTCAACTCTATGTTAATGAGGCAATTCTTCCCCAGTCATTTCTTGAATGCCTTCCAGCCTGGGGGACCTCATTTCCCTGCTTTACTTTTGACAGTGCTTCTCTCCTATGCATAGGATTTTCAATGGCTAATTGTTTCAAGAGTGGGCTGCCAGGTCTTTCTCCCTCATCTGTCTTAGTCTGGAAGCTCAGCTGAAACCTGTCCACCATGGGTGGCCCTGCTGGTATCTGAAATATTGATGGCATAGCTTTCAGCATCACAGCAACACACAAGCTCCCACAGCACAACATGCTGACAGACACGTGGGGGAAACTATTACTAGTGTGCATTTATGTGCTATAATTACACCACCAGCAACTTTGAAGATCTTTAACATAGTAAACAGACTTAGAAAACAAGTGTACTGGGTTTCTGATCCCTTTCCTCCTTAACCTTACACAGAATAGAGATAAAAACCTCTCCTATTTAGTTCCTGTGCCAGTTGCTGTCAGTTTCCCTACTTGCAAACTGCAGACCTTACCTGATTCCATGTACTGTTGCCCACAGCCAATTGCTGGGCTGCTGCATGTAGGCTGACTATGCCCAGGAGTTCTTATCTGGCCACTGGGCTCCTGTGAAGCATGCTGGAAGCACTAGGACATCTCTATGTATCCCCCAGAATCCTTCCAGAAATGACTCTTGAGAGTTAGGTATAAATCCCCCAGCTCACTTTCCTTTGGATGGGATCATTCTGAGATGACTGCATTTCTCAGAGCTTCCCCGAGGGGGCAAACCCACTTCCTCTCCTCTCTCGTGGTGTTCCCCCACACTTTCCAAATAAACACCTTGCATTGGAACCTTTATCCCATACTCAGCTTCTGGGAGAAATTGACCTTAGACACCTGTACCTGCCTACAGTGGGTAGGAGAGTGAGCAGATGGGTTGTGGTGCACCATGGGGGCAGCCTCCTCAGGGATGCCAAGTTCTTGACAAAGCCACTGGTAAGTCTAGGCTTCTGGCTGTAACTGTCAAGTTCCACTTATTTCCAGTACCTTTCCCAGAACTCTTAAAAACATTGTCTGATGAAAAATATTTTTAAAAATGAACTGGCTGAGATGTATTTGATTAAAACATTTTTTAAAATGAACTGGCTGAGAACTGACTCCACACTATGTGTCATAGGAGCACTAGTTCTAATAAAATTAAAACTTGGGTGTGAACTCATCTCATATCCTTGAATTCCACACTGAGGCAGCCCAAAGTCTTTCCCATTTATCCTGAAATTCCTAGGAAAAGGGGAGACTCTTCTATTCTTTGCCTCTGGGACCCTGCTTCTATGTTGTTGTTGCTGTTAGGTGTCGTCAAGCCAGTGTCGGACTCATAGGCACTTTATGTACAACAGAAGAAATACTATTGTCAGTGCTTCTCTGCTATTCATATGGTTTTCAGTGCCTGATTGTTTCTGGGGATTGAGTTGCCAGGTACTTCCCCCAAGTCTGCAGCATCTGGTGTTCCCAGCTGATCTCCCATCTAAGTACTAAGCAGGCCCCACCCTCAGGGGCCTGCTTAGTACTCCCCTCTAGCTTCTTAGTACTCCTGCCTAGCTTCTGGGATCTGACAGGATCAGACGCCACAGCTACAGGCCTGCTTCTATGCATGCCTCTTTAATACATAAAATATCATTTCTCATACCTGCAGTAAGTGCAGCTAGCTTTACTGAAAGGAATGCCTTGAAGCGCATTATCATGCCGCAATCCATATTTTTTTTCTCCTTTCTTTACTCCTCTTTGAAAAACAAATAACTTTTTAGTTACTTAGAGTTTCCCTATATTTTCTATGACCTGTAGCTGTAGCCCTGTGGCTTCTGATCCAGTCAATCTCCGAAGCAAAGCAGGGTCTGGCCTGGTTAGTAGTTGGATGGGAGACCACCTGGGAACACCAGGTGCTGCAGGCTTGGGAGACAGACCCAGCAACTCACTCCTAAAAATCAATCAGCCATTGAGAACCCTATGAACAGCAGAGAAGCACTGAAAATAGTGTTTTACCTGTTGTACATAGGGTCGCTATGAGTCAGACACTGACTCCAAGGCACCTAACAACAACAACATATTTTCTAAAGGCAAGGAAAATTACTTTTCTCTCTAAGAAAAATTCTAGTGCCACTTATTTACATACATATAATTTATTGTACATATATAGATAGTCCCCAGCTTGCAGTGATGCTTTTGATTTTTCAACTTTACAATCATGCAAAAGCTATAAGAATTTGACTTTTGATCTTCTCTTGAGCTACCAATGTGTGATATGATATTCTCTTGTGATGATGAGTTGTGGCAGCAAGCCACAGAGCCCCATCAGCCACATGATCAGAAGAGGAAACAACTAATACTCTATTGTATACTGTGTTGTTGAACAAAGGGTTTGGTAGATAAGGAATAGTAAATGCATTTCAATTGACAATATCTTCAACTCATGAAGCACATTGTGACCCAATTATAACTCCATAGTAAATTTAGGAATATATGTGTAGTAGAACACTGGGCCAAATATCTGAAGTGAACTTACTGGTTTATAGAGAAAGTAAATGTACTTTAGTTTCTGGTTCTGGTGGCCCAAGGTTAACAGCCAGCACCTGGTGGTGGGATTCCTGCTTGCAGAGTCCTGAAGCAGTGTAGGGCATCACACGGGAAATGACGATGAGATTGTGTGGATGGATCTTCTGAACTCTCCTTGTAGAGTCAATAGTAATTCTATCATGAAGAGAGGTCCCATGACCTCATCTGATTACTTTTTCTTATTTAATAACTCATGTACATGTACATGTACACATGCGTGGATGGATAGATGATAGATTGATAGATGTAGAGATAGATACAGAGATACCTTCAAATTTTGTGCATTTTCAATGCATTCTCTTCAATATTTTCACTTTCAAAATGCTATCATCTTCTATGATCTTCTAGAGTAAGTCAGCTTCTAGAAACTATTGTGGATTTAAAATAAAGAGAACAAATCCTAGGCTAAGTCTTATCTCCAAGAGGATTTTGTTTTACTTTTTCCTTGGCTCTTAAATCCAAAATTCTTATTCTCTACTCCCCAAATTTCAGAAATCATGACTAAAAATATCCTTCATGCCACTGCGGTGACATTTCATTTGTTAGAATTTTCAGTGCATCTTCAGTTAGACTCGTTCTCAAAATTGGGTAGGCAGAAGGGCAAATGTCACGGCAACTCTTCTCTCTGAACATTGGCAGAATTATTCATTTTATAACCATGTATCAAATATTAAGTTTAATATGGATGAGAGTAAAATTAATCTTGCTTCAGAAAAAAGTTAAGCTTTGTTTTTTATTTACTTATCTTTGGAATTAATGTAATAAAATGCCATAAGGAATACAAAAATATTTATGTCATGTTGAGTACATAGGCCATAGCCAAATTTCCAACTTTGCTGTCAGGGTAAATAATTTCACAGGAAAGACTGGAATACTTAAGCAAAAAATTTTTCTGTGTTTCTTCTTACCTTATCTTTGAATAACATTTTATACTTTCTAAAATCTTGTGCCTATACTACCTAAGTTTGTTTCACAGCAAACAATGTAGTTGGGTAGTGTTACACATAATTCATCAGTGAATAAATGGATCACAAGCAGCATGTGGCCATTAGAATGGTAAATATGTTTATTTCTAAATCTTCATTCCAGTTCCTCTGGCCTCCCTGCCCTGGCTATATATCCTTCTCCTATGGCCATGAACAAATCTTTGTATAAGAAGTGGTAGCAAGAGAAGCAGTCACGAAATTATAGCTTTCAACCATCCAGCTGTTACCTGAAAGCAACCCGAATTTCTCAGGGCCCCTATCATGAGCACTGTGCCCTGCTCTGTGTGCCAATTACACCGCCCAGCTCTCTCTCTCTCACACACAGTCTTTGCTATTGATACAAAAACAAACAAAAGAATGACCCTTCAGCTTCTGTCCAAAATGCGTGATTCAGTGGCTCTGTTTAGACACCTTACAGAAAGGACATTTGTCTTCTAAGATCCCAGCCTTTCCACTTCTGCCCTAAATCCTATAATTTTCACTTAACTTCTATTTCATTTGCTCTCCATCCATCCATCTCCTCACTTCTGCCTTTGAGCATACCCAGGGCATTTACTATTAAAAAGAAAAGTAAAAAACAAACTCAACACTGTAGCTTCAAACTAATATGTATTTTATTTTCCTTCCCTTTTATTTTTAAAGATTTAAGGTTTAAGAATATGTCTCTAGATAAGTTTTAAATAATATATGCTAAAATGCTTGAATATATATAAAATTTAAAATAAAGGATACTCACTGAAAAATACTTCTTCTCACATTCCCACCAGCAGCTCAGCTATTTTTCCCAGATGAAATCTAAAGCGATAGTGGTGTATTGCTCCAAAGATAGTCCAAAAATATTTGGATGTACATGTTTATATCCTGCTTAATTCTTACACAATCAATCATGTACAATGTATATAGTTTCATATGTTGGTTCTTCCCTCTGATGGTATATGGTAACTGGAGCATATCAGTACATACAAAACAGCCTGGGTTCTTTTTGGTTGTTTTTTTCATATTTGGCTTATGTTGGTAACTGCTCAGTAGTCATGTCATGGAGCTACTATAATTTACAAGTTGATGAACAGCTAGGTGCATCAAATACTTACCATTTCAATAATACTGCAATGGACGCCCTCTACATATATCATTGCTCATATGAATATACATATGCAAGATAAATTCCTACACATAAAATTGGCTTAGAAAGAACTCATGCACAAAAAAATCTTTTTCCATCTTTTCTCTTAGTGTATTATTGAATGATTTTATGGCCCAGCCAAAATAAACAACTGACTAATCCTTACTGGGCTGGGATTTAGCTCAGTTGGTAGAGCACTTCTCTACAGTCTCTGAGGCCCAGAGTTCAATTCCCAGAACCACAAAGTGGGAGAAGGACATGGCAACCCATTCCCGAGGCAATCCTGAAACAGTCAGCCATTGAAAACCCTATGAGGGTCTCTATGAGTGGAACTTGACTCGACGGCACCTAACAATAACAACAATCCTTACTACCCTCTATTTGCCTGCCTTTCTGCTAATATCCATTTTGTACCCTATTCTTTAAATGCCCTTCCCACCACCTCCACATACCCAAGTTATTTTCCTTTCAGTTAACTAAAATCCTTCTCCTTCATCATTCATTCTCTAATTATTCTTTCTATGTGTGTTCCTTAATTACATTTAGCACAGAGCTGGATATTTATGAGACACTTAATAAATGATTGTTGCTTTATTATTAAGTAAATGAATGGATGGGAGTCAGTAAGTACATGAGAGAAATCTAAATTTAGCAGAGAACCATCTTTAATTCAGTATGTGATGGCTATGTTCATTTTTCTAGACTTCTTTCTTTGTATCTGTTGTTGATGTTGTGGTTAGGTGCCGTCGAGTCGGTACCCAACTCATAGCGACCCTCATAGGGTTTTCAATGGCAGACTGTTTCGGGATTGCCTTGGGAGTGGATTGCCAGGCCCTTCTCCCATTTTTGCGGTGCTGGGAATTGAACTCAGGACCTCAGAGACTGCAGCGCAGTGCTCTACCTACTGAGCCAAATCCCAGCCCCTTCTTTGTTTCTAGTTGATACTATTTATCTTCAAAGACTTTGTTAAATGAATAAAATTTTAGGGTGCTTAACATCTCAGAAAATTGATATCAAGTGTAATCTTTTCAAGTTCAGTGTTACCCAGTGTTTTATCCAGATGAAAATGTTGCTAGGAAAATGTTACTCTACTTTGCTTATGTATACAAGGTCTAGAAATTAGTTCCTATATAATGTTTGAGAACAACTTCATTGTCATGGAGAATCAATGCTCATGTTCATCATTGCTTGAGGAAGTTCTGCCTACTCTGCCTCACTTGTATTGTTTTCTTTTAGAATCCAGATTCTAGTGGGGTTTGTGAAAGAAACCTGGTCTCCATATAAAGCAGAACATGGAGCTGCTGGCTGGTTCTGCGAGAGACGTGTATTTGAGAGAAGTGCTGCCATAAGACAATGCCACCATGCTTGCTACTGCCACAGTAAAGAATACAGATTTTATGGTCTTATGTGATGAAATTCTGACTTTGTAGGGCTACCTATAAACACCAATTTCTTATCTATGAATCAGACAATTAGGTCAATTACAGAATAATTATTATAATAATGAGATGCTTTTATTTTAAATTTCAGTCAGACACCCCTAAACTTTGTCAGGGGAAAAACTATTTAGAATGCTAATTACAGGATATTGTGATGTAAGAGAAAGATCAATGAGTTACAAATCACAAAAGAAGAGAGTTCTGATCCTAAATCTGCCCCTCTATCACATTGTTTAGGTCATTTTCTTCTCTGTCCTCCATTTTCTCATTGAATAAATAACAATTTAGACTAGAAAATTTGAAGGTCCATTGAAGTCCTAATGATCTATTTAGGAATGGGAGCTCTGGAAATGGGAAACCTGCCTCCCAGATACATTTCCTCTATTTCCTGCTAAGTGAGTCTTGGCAAGTTATTTAAGTCTAAAAGTCTTTGTTGCCCTTTTTTCTTTTCTTTTTTCCTTTTTCCTTTTTCTTGTTTTTTGTTTGTTTGTTTGTTTAGGATTAACGATGCCTCCTTTAGACAGTGTGGGGTTCAAAATAAAACAAAGAAAATGAAAAATATTTGTACCTTCAAGATCACTCCATACAAACAGTTAATTATTATAAAAGTATTGTTCTGTCTTAATTGGAAATAGAGATAATTGTTATTCTTATTGCACAGTGACTTTTAGGTAAAATATGTAGTGAAGAAGCCTGCTATGTCACATGCTGGTTTAAGCTCTATTTCATGCACAAAATATAAAATGTGGGGAAACACAGTATCTTTCAACCATAACTTTCAATACCCACAAGAAACAAAATCCTTGGTTTCTTAAAGAAAAGAATAGTGCTGATATAAGGGTACCAAATGCTATGGAGCAATATTTCACAATAAACCACAACTAGTACCAAATAATGCCTAAACTTTACTAGACGCTATATTCCTGATGATAATAATAAGAGGTAATGTTTTACATTTGAGTTCCAGACATTGTCTAAGGCTTGCATGCATTAACTCAATTAATACTACAATCAGTTATGTATTACTTTTTAATTTCATAGATAAGCTTGAGAAACCAGCTAAATAATTTAAATAATTTTCTCAAAGTCTCATTAGTAAATAGTCATCCTTTCAGTTCATATGGCTTAGTTCATAATCAGCGATTATGAATGAAAACTACTGAGTTTACGTTCAAAACTTACATTTACATTACAAAAGGTGTTGAATAATAAGACTTACAACCGTGGCAAAAAGTACTCTAGGTCCAAGTATCCTAAAGAATCACAGAGAAAAAAATTAGTATAATAAGTTTTCACTACTTCTGTGTTTTTAAATGTAACATGAGAAGAATGGAAGAAGTAGGAGTGGGGAGAGAGAGAGAAAGATTATGTGAGACAGCAGATCAGCATGCAGCAGAAGGAAGAGTTGAGAACAAAATATTTGAAAATTTATGATGATTTTTGTCCCTTTAAGGTAGATGAAAGGATCAATCTCATGAATTTATTATTTCAGAGAAAGAAGAATGCTATAGCAACCACAGTGGTGGGCAACTATCAATAACAGCAGTTGTGGCACCAAGATCAGGACAGTAGTTTGTTGTTGTTGTTGTTAGGTGCCGTCAAGTCGGTATCCGACTCATAGCGATCCTCTGTACAACAGGGGAAACACTATTGTCAGTGCTTCTCTGCTGTGCATAGGGTTTTCAATGGCAGATTGATTTTTGGGAGGGGGTTGCCAGGTCCTTCTCCCAAAGGACAGTAGTTAGCAGTACATAAAAAATATTTGTGAACATCAAAGTGGCAAACAAAATTGCACTATCCAGATATGTTCTTTTTTCTTTGATTATTAGCATCTTTAAAAACTGCCCAGCCAGTCACAGTGGTGCATGACTTTAATCCCAGTAACTCTGGAGGTGGAGGCAGGAGGATCAAGTGTTGGAGGACAGAGGCAGCCTGTATAATTTAGTTAGACCCTGTCTTGAGTTTAAAAAGAAAAAAAAAAAGTTAAAAAGGGGTTGAGGTCAGATTGCTCACAAAGTATGCAAGAGGCCATGGGTTCAGCCCTTCAGTATCACAAAACCAACCACACAAACAACAACCAAATAAAACTGCCCAAAATTTGAGGAATAACTCGATAAAGAAATGCATATGAGTGAGCCTATGCATCTACCCTTTAAAACAACAGCAGTGTTGTGGTGTTGTTATTTATTACTTTGTGCAAGAGTAAAGTTTGACTTACTTTAAATAAGGTATTTGTCTTTTTATGATATATTTTGTTTGGTTATAGAATGTAACATTTTTATAATCAGTAACATTTATCTGTATTGTGAGGAAAACTAAATGAAAAGTCCAAACCCATCAAACATTATCATTGAAACAATAGTATCAACTGGAAGCAATTTGAAGTTTTGAGAAACTTTAACTTTCCTTAAATTCCCTAGGCTTAAAAAGCTTTTAGAATCTAAGAGCAATTACATCACTGATTTTAACAATATGAATTGGTCAAAGACCCAACTTGGAAAGGTTGTGTTTCACTGAGCATAATGCATTCAATTTCCATATTCTAAATGCTATTTAAAAAAAGAAAGGCTGCTTGTAATATGGCTAAAGTCACTGTGAACATGGTTATATGGAATTAAAAGATCATGAACACGGACAATCACAAAAAATGGGAGCAGAATAACACTTCCTTGAAATTCAAAGACGTAGGGTTTATTTACATATGATCAAATGCAGTTAATATGCCCAAGCAGTTTACCAAAACAAACAATCCAAAGTTTCCTTTGCTTTTGTTTTTGTTTAAAAATATCTTTGATATAGGCAGTGTAATTTACAAATGCACTTCATTTGCATAAATTTTAATAGATGAGAAGTAGTATTGTCAGAAAGATCCTTGTTTATGTAGTTTTGAACATTAGGAAAGTGTTCCTTGGGAAGAGAGTGAGAGATGTTGTCAGTCAAGTGGTACTTGCTATGCTTGGCAACTCAGAACACCACATTCAACCAGCTTTTAAAATTTGGCCATTCCTAAATATAAGGCAGCCCTTTGTTTTAAATATACTCTGTTCTTAAGTAGAAGACAGCAGCTTCTGTCTGATATAGTCCAAACAGTGTAAGCACCTTAGTTTCCAGTACGGCACTTGAAATAAAAGTCCTTTTGAAAAGCAGAAAAGGAGAAAAAAACAATGCTTAGATTTTGAAAAATATGTAATTAGAAAATAATGTCCCATAAAACAATCATCTTGATGAAAGAGAGATATAAATGGAATCTTCTTAAAATTGGATGTCACTTTTATTTCCGGTTTTTTATTGTCAAGTCCTAAACTGTGTATGTTTATATATGTGGCATATACTGCATTACCTAAAATTCCAATTGCAATGTGTGCATCTATATACGCATCTCTTAGATAGATAGATTAGATAGATAGATAGATAGATAGATAGATAGATAGATAGATAGATAGAAAGACAGACATAGACAATCAACAAATGGGCCAAGAGACAGAAAAACACAAATTGTTAAAAGAGAAGTGAAAGGAAGGAAAGAGAAAATGGAAGAGAGGAGAAGAAAGGAAGACAGAAGAGGCGGATTTTATGAAGAGAGGATCTTTCAGGATCTGGAAACCACTTCATATGCTTTCATAGCTTTTGCTTCCTGGCGGCTATGGAGCTCAGTGAAGCATTCTTACCTGGCTTAGAGAAAAAAGGAAAATCTCCTACCTCTTCTTCTCTAACCCCTCCAATTAAATCCCTGCCAACGACCTGTATTTAGTCTCAAAGCATCTCTACATAATGCTGAGATTATATTTGACTATACCCTGGAATTGAGAATACTCATTCAAATGTATGTTCCGTATATGGAAAGAAATTATAAAATGAAACCAATGCAGTCAATAGTCTATATCTTAGATTTTATAATAAACATAGAAACAAAAAGGAAATGTAGATTTATATAAAATAATATTCATCAAAAATATAGATTGATACAATATTTATTAAATATCAATTAAAAGGTATATGTTCAAATTGGGAAGATGAATATTCCTTTCACAGAGCATCATGTTTAAGTTGTCCTAAACCTAAGAAAAAAATATAATTATATCTCCACCTAGTGGATACTGATGACAGAGCAGGTATGAGAAGTAAAAATCTAAGAAATTCCCTCCATCTAGTAATAAAAAGCAGCAAAGCAAGCTTCCCATTAAACTCTTGGAAATAAACCCCAAATTTGCTTATGATATCTTGAAAATGCTAGGGTGCTTTTTTTGTCTTTTTCTTTAACTGAGGACTAAGCTATTATCGTTCTAAATGTTACAAAATGTTCCTTGCCTTTGTTGGCAAGATGTTTTCACTGAGCAGTAGTATAAAGTTAACTTTACATTTACACATGTAAACTATGAATTGCACTTTGTCTTGGATGGGAAAATATGGATTGTAAACAGAATTTTGGAATTGCTTTATTTGGTTTGGTGGATATTTGAGTGAAATTTGTCTTTAAAATGTTTACAGAGCTTGATGATTATCTTTGAAGTCAAAGGGAACTCCAGATAAAAATAAAACATGAAAAGAGATCCCTGGATTTTATTAAGAACCTATCTATTGACAATTATTTTGATGCTACTGAGAGAAAATCTGCACATTTCAGGCAAACCTATTTGATACCAGTGATGAGGTAAAGGTGCTGGATGTAATTTAAATTCTTAAAGAAAATGGTAGTATTTTTTAACCAGCACAGGCATTTTTATTTGACTAGCAAATGAAAAATTTTGTTTTGGCTTTCTCCCTTTAAGTGTTCAAGGGAATGTTATAAATATTTAAAAGCTGTGATTTACGACTATAAGATCTAGAAGCAGTGGACTGAAGTAATCTGCACCATGTAATATATTTAGCACAATAATGTTCATCACAAAGATGTATATGTGGGGTATGTGTTGAGGGGATGGTGAAAAATGCACTTCCTGGAGAGTCCAAGAATAGGTGGCATTAAAATACTGTGATTTTTCTACACAAAAAAGTACATTAAAATAAATCATTACTAGAAAACCAGAATCATGGATAGTTATTTAAATATTGTTGAACTCAAACTGAGAATGACTTTCAATACCATAAAACTTTTAAGTGAAAAAATAAATATTTTAAAAATGAGTTTAAATAGTGAAAAGCCATAGAACCTATAGGTTCCCCATTATACACAGGGATGAGACTGGTAAGTGATGAACTAGATATCCACATATCTCAAAAGGCATATTAACACAAGCAAAAATTGTTCAAAAATAAGAAAATCATACCACTAAAAACTATAGTTACATGTAAACAATAAAATAAAATAAAATACTAATAGATGAAAGGCAAAAAGTTCCAAACTCTTAACAGTAACTGGTATGTTGATTCATTTTGCTTGTGCTTTTATTCTTTGTTTGTATTTCACGTTTTGTTTTTAGTTTCACAGATGCCTAAAATATGACATTTTGCCAATCTTTCCATTTAGAAATTTTGTGATTTATTAGTTGGTATATTAGAGATGAGCTTGTGTAAACCACATTTTATGTTGATAGTTTCAAACATAATTTAAGTAAAAATTCCTTATCCAATTTTATTTTCTCTTGGAAGATTGAAAGTTAATTTATAGCTCTACTATCCAATATCCTGCTTATTTTTTATTTCTCACAATCCTTTGTTGGCTTGTATTTGGAAGTGTTCAATGATATTTGCATAATGTTTGTATATTCAATTTCCTGCTGCCTAATTTTTCTACTTTCAAAATTACCATTTAAAAACAATGTCCTAATTTAGCAAATTCTTTTAAAGAACAAAAACTTGTAAAAATGTTAGTAAAGATTCCTTTTTCTTTTTTTTTAAATACTATGTTTGGAAAAACTTTGCAAAAATCGGAAAATTGAATCACTTGTACTAGTATTTATTATAAATTTTCAGGCCTCTGTTATTATTCCAATGTGCAAGAACAGCAACAAAAAACTCTTTCTACATGTGTGTCCCTGCAAATGTTTTTGAATTTTTTTCTTATGCTTTTCTTTTTATTTCTTGTGAAACTCAATATAGATATGATGCCTGCTGCTGTCCTTCTACTAAAGATTTAAATTTAAGAAATAATACATGCCTGTCTAGACAACCCTAAAATTGTTTTAGTTACTGATGTATGGATGACTGATAAATGTCATCTTTTCTGCCTGCAGTGCATTTTGAATCTAGTCCACTGACATTTGTCTATAGCTGGCCTGCGTCTGCATTTTAGATTTACATGAAACATTTAACTTTTACAATGATAAACGTTTTGGGTTCATTGTTCCTACTATACACCCACTACAATAAAAACAATTAGATCCTCTACCATGTTTCTTCTTTCTCACATGGATGTTTTTAATTAAACCAGCAGGGAAGATTGTAATCAAACGAAAGGCAATGGAATTTACTTCATCCCTTACCTACTGAAACAATTATTAAATTCCCTAGCTTCATATTTCTCATACCAATAAAATTAAATCTGCAGCTCTGCTAGGAAGGGCAAAAGAGAAAAAAAGAAGAAGAAAAAGCAGTCCCAAGTAATCAAAGCCTATAGGTTTTCAGAACAATAATGCAAAATATATAACTCTGTTGTTGAGAAAATTGTTAGCTTACTCCTGTAGGTTTCATATCAGTTTTCCTTATTTTTGCGTTATTGGGAAGGGTTTCTATGTTTTACACACAATAACAGAACAGTAGCCCTTTGAGATGTGCTTATAAAACCTAATTAGGTTATTTCTGGACCATGTTTTCATAGAATAATGGCTTACCTTGAGTTGACCCATGGTGCTTCTAAAAGAAATAGTTTACTTCACTTATATTATATTACAAAAGTGAAATTATTAAGAACATGAATATGAAGAAATATTTTCCTGGCTGTGTGTCTATGAGTCTGTGTTAGACATCTCATTACTCTGATATACTGTGACACATGACATTCTCACTCTTAACTTTTTACACTGTTTACACTGCTTGGACAAGTTTAAAAATTTTTATGAGGAATATTCATCTTTACATTTCAAACATATGGAGAGAACAATTTACATAATTTCTAGCCAATGAAGACACATAGAATTTGAGCAGCTATGGAGATGATAACTTCCATGATATGAACAATGATTCCTGACAGCCCACTGTCTGATTGAGGTTTGCACTAAACTTTTGGTTGGCAATATCCAGTGACAATGTGCTTCCTATGTGCATACCTTGTTTTCAGCAGTTATCTCAAATATATCAATATTTGTCTCCAACATCTGTGTGATTAAGAGAAGAAAACCTAACATTTGTCACTATCAAATCCTTGACTCTTGATAAGCACTCTATGAATGTTAAATGAATTAATGAATATTAAATGAACAAATATGGCAACAGTTGAAAGGTAGATATTGTTACTGAATCCAGAGTCTATTCTTTTGACACCAAATATTGAAAACACTTGTTAACTTGCAACAAGGCCCCCCCCCTAAGGAAACTTGAAAGTCATAAATAAAGCAGCAAATAAAGGCATGAATATCTTGAAAGGAAAAATGGTCTTCTGGGAAAATAATACACTTGGACAAAAAGGGAGGAAAAACTAATAAAATAATTAAGAGGGCCATAATTTTATAATACTTTCATTATGAATTTGAAGTGTTAAACTACATTAATGTAAGAAACTTAATAGAAATTAGGCTTTAATCCTAACTTTGTGCCCCTTCTCTATGATTTATTTGTCTGGATTCAAAAATAAATCCATGTTCTGTAAAGAATGCTGACTCTGATTTATGAAGTGATTTATTTGGGCAGATGCAGACGACTTAGGCTGAAACTGGCGTTGGGGATACAAGAAATGGAGTTACATCTGTAGTAGTTGTAACCATTTGAATATGACTAGAGCCAAAGGAAATTTTCATACAATATAGTTGGTAAGATGATAAGGATTTTTAGAAGCAATTTGCAAAGATAAATTATGTTGTCATACGCTGTTTGAGGTATGTGCACGGATACAGGAAATCAAGAATAAAGTACTGGAAAAATAAAATAAAATTCCTTTCAATAAATAAATAAATTTTAAAAAAAGAATATTCTCCTAAGGTGATATAATGAATGAAACACAGAAAAATATAGATAAACCCATATTTTCTCCTTAAAAGGATTATTGCCTTCTGCATCAATTTCCTTAGTTATTTTTCACAAATTATATATTTATTTTCTGTTTCAATAGGAAGTGAAAAATAATTATATTCTTAAAAAACTACAAAAAGTCATTAATCAAATAATAAAAGGCTAGAATATAGTTTATAAAACACAACTGAATTTAGAGAAAAGTAAATTATTTTTAGCTTTGAGTTTGATTTTCTAAAAGCGTCTTTAAGTAGTATCCCAATTCACTTAAAGTGATCTGTACAATGCTGAGTTATGTTTTCTTGGAAACTAAGATATATAGCATAGCTTATATGTTCATGAGCCTGCAGCTGTACTACTATGGCATCCGATCCCATCAGATCACAGAAGCTAAGCAGGGTCAGGCCTGGTTAGTACTTGTATAGGAGACCATCTGGGAACACTAGGTGCTGTAGACTTGCAAGAAGGACCCAGCAACCCACTCCCAAAAAATAATCACCCAAAAACCCTATGAATAGCAGAGAAGCACTAACAATACTGTTTTCCCTGTTGTAAGTACGGTTGCTATGAGTTGGACACTGATTCCATGGCACCTAAAAACAACAACAACATATATTTAGAAGGTGAATGTTGCTCATGATAGCTCAGCCTAGAATATTGTAGAAACCCCAATTTAACTTGCAACCTGAACAAATAATAATTTAGAAGATAGATCCAATTTATTTACCCAGAATGCACTACAAACAGATATAAACAAAACTTGAAGATATCAAGGCTAGGACACAAAGGTACTAGATATATCAAATAGACATTACTGTTTTACTTTTGATATAGCAGAATAAGTTTAGTGGACTGACCTTTAGGTAGTTATTATGGATCGTTATGAACTCTGGGCAAAGTACAATGAAACAGCTACCTTACGAGTTGGAAGTATAAGCAAAAGAAGACCTATTTTGCATGAGACTAGAAAATTAAAACTAGAAATTGTCAAGGGATGAAGGTCCTGTATTCATGGCTTTGGCCAGAGGGCAGGCTGTGGTGGCAGCCAGGAGCAGGGTGACTCAAGCTTCTGCAGGAATCCTGCTAATTCCCTGACGAAAGAAAGAAAGAAAGAAAGAAAGAAAGAAAGAAAGAAAGAAAGAAAGAAAGAAAGAGAGAGAAAAAAAAAGGAAGGAAGGAAGGAAGGAGAGAAAGAAAGGGTAAAAACTAAAAAATAAGCAGGGCAAAGGAACTGAACAAAATAGATTCAAGGAAGAGGAGCCCCAGTTCTTTGTGGAAACTCTGTCCAGTTCCTGGCTGACCACTGGACCCGACATCCACAAAGCAGTCTATTAGCAGCCCAGCTAGTAAAAATCTCAGGTCAAACTTAGATCTGAACTGCCACTCTCAATAGGTAGAGCAGAGTTTTCAGAGTGAACCTAACCATGTTAATAACTGGAGGCATTATAGGTCTTAAAGACTTAAGTGATGTATTTACTTTCACCCTGCACACTGTTTACAAAATGTTAATACGTACATATTTTGAACCCAAAACATACAAATGTTTTTGTAAAGGTTTAAACTAAAACATAAAGCCACTTACAACAGACAGATATGCCTTGTTGTTGTTGTTGTTAGGTGCCATCGAGTCGGTATCCGACTCATAGATATGCCTATGCATCCTTAAAAGGATACCATTCTCAGTAACTCGACATCACTGGCTATTTTCCAGTTAGAGCATGTCACCAGTTAAACTGCTAGAGCAAAAGCATCAACCTTCTTTAATGGAAACTGACAGAACACAGAGATTCTTCTGCCTAATAGTCAAAATGCAAAGAATATAACCTAAAATTACTTCATTCACCAAGAACTCAGAAATGAATTCATTCTCAAGGGAAAAGACAATGGAGAGCAACTGTGAAATGACCCAGCTGTTGGTTTGAATCAAAGATTTCAGCACAGCTATTATAACTATGCTCAATAAGAGAAAGAAAAATATTTTTGTAATCAAAGAAAAGGTAGAAAACCCTCAGCAGAGAATAGAATTGTGTATTTAATTGCAGGCCAAAAAGGTATGGTGAAGTCTTAACCTCAGTACTTGTGCATGTAAAACATGGCTTTTGCAGATATATTTGGTAAAATGAGATCAGATTCAATTAGAGTGGACTGTAAATGTAATCATTAGTGTCCCTATAAAAAGAAATTCAGGGACACAGCAGAGAAAGAGGAGGAGGCACAGTGGGAAGATGGAAATAAAGGTTATAGTTGAGTCACTGTACCCAAAGATTGCTTGCTATCATCAGGAGTGAGGAGAGGTGAGAAGGACTGTTCTTGAGAGCGTTTGGAGGGGATGTGGTGCTACTAACACTTGGATTTCAGGTTTCCACACTCTAGAATTGGAAGAGAATAATTTTTTGTTGTTTTAAGCCACCTAGTTTGTGGCAATTTGTTATGGTATCCCTGAGAAGAACAAAACGGAAAATTTGAAACTGAAAGACACAATGTAAGAACTTTTCAAAATACATTTTATGAACTTAGTAGTAGAATGGGGGTGATAGAGGAAAATGACAGTAAATTTGAAGACAAATACATAGAAATTATATGACATGAAGAATATAGAAGGAGAAAAATTTAAAAGGTGATTTTAAAAACAAAATGGAGCCTCAGTGATTGTGGAACAATAGGGAAAGGACATATATATTTTCATATTGTTGTTAGGTGCCGTTGAGTTGAGTCCAGTCCAACTCATAACAACCCTTATAGAGTTTTCAAAGGCTGATTGTTTTGGACTGATCTGGGAGTGCATTGCCACATCCTTCTCCATATATTATTTATTTATTCATATTTATAAATATATAATGTATTATATACATACATAAATGAGAGTCTATATACGTTGCAGAAACAGAAAATAGAAAACAGAATGTGCTGAACAAAAATATACTTGAATAAATAATGGCTGAAATTTTTCCCAATTAGATGAAAGACATACTTTGACAAATTTTTAATGGATTGACGTATCTGTAACAATATAAGTATAAGGAAATCATGCCTAGGCATAAAATAGTTAAACTGATAGTAAGAAGAAACATATTGAAAGCAGCCAGAGAAAAATTAAGGATCATATACAATGAAACTGCTGTTGAATTATTTATAGATTTTCATCATAAACTATTGAGGCAAAAAAATATTGATAAAAAATAAAATATACTTAGGTAATGAGATGGGGCTGCTTTTTAGGAAAAAAAAAAGGAGGAGGTGTGAGACAAGAGGAGGGTTGATTTCCAACAAATCTGTGCTATTTAAGATAATTTTTTCAAACTGAATTAAAATGTTTCTGGAATAAAACTTGAATTACCAGAAATGAAGAAAATGTATTACAATGATATTTTAAAGCAAAAGCATAGCACTGTCTTCTTAGGTCTATAACATATGTCAATGTAATCTATTACTATAGCATAAAAAATTATGGGGAATTGGGAAATGCAAAGTGACATACACAGTTGACAAGATTATTGCATTGTAAATGAAGTGGTACAATATTGACATTAAGTAGGCTGCTAAAAGTAGAGACTGTATGTTCTAATCCTGAAATACAAAAAAAGAAAAAATTCTGTAATCTTGGTGACTTGAAAGGCAGAGGCAAGAAGATCATAGGTTTGAGGCCATAGGCAGCATGCATAACTTAGAGAAATTGTGACTGATTATAAAAAATTAAAAAATGGGCTGGGGTGCAGCCTAGTGAGAGAGCACTTGTAAAATATGTACAAGGCCTAGGATTCAACCCTGAAGTATTGGAAAAAAAAAAAACAAAGAGTAGTTATATCTTAAAAACAATAAATAATAGTCATTTCAAAATGAGAGTATATAAAAATGTAAAGAATACGCTTTCTTAACTGGTGATTTCCAATTTTGGAACAATATAATACTAAAACAAATGCAACCAATAAAAAAGACTCAGTTTTACATGTAGGATTCATGAAAATTTAGATGAAAATATAATTCTTAAAAACAAAAGGATACCAGAAGTCAAATCAATTAATATTTCAAGTCTTGAGGGAAAACTTCTCAACCTAGAATTTAATATCCAGTTAAACAATTATTAAAGAAAAATGATAAAATGAAGACATTTTCAGATAGAGTGTAAAGGAATATGTTCTTCATTGCACCAAAGGAAATATAAAGTGTAAGCTTTATTAAGAAAGAGACTAAAATCTTAGGAAAGAGCATTAGTAATTCTAAATAAATGTCATCTACAAAGTGGGAATAATAACAATAATTGGGCAAAAGTAAAAATAAAAGAACTAAAATCCTAGAATACAATAAAATGAAAGAAGGAATTCAGTGGGAGTCATTTGCACATCAACTGTTATGCAGTTTTGTATTGTTCAGGAAAATTGAAGAGATTTATTTTATAATTTAATAAATGTAGTATGAAATTTTAAATATAAAAGTAACACATACATACAAATACAATAAATATCACAATAACTGTAAAAATAGTATATTCTTTAAACAACAGCAGTTTCCACCTTGGGGGGAGAAAGCATATTTTATACAAAAAAAAGTTTAACAGTATTTTCAGTACAAGAGAGCGAGAGACTCACTGATGTAGCAATATTACCACCAAAGTGAATAGACCTTAAAGGACAAAGTATTATTAAGAACATGAGGTGCTGCATAATGATACAGTAAAAAGTTCACCATAAAAATGTGGCTAATTATAAATTTGTATGTATTCAAAAATATTGTCTAAAATAGTAAAAATAAATAACTATAAATAAAATTTTATTAGTGATAGACTTGAATAATAATTTTATAATTTATTCTAACAGATGTGTCTATGAGTGTGTGATTTGAATAATAACTTTAAAATTTAGGTTAACAGATCTATGAGCATGTGAACTTTATAGATATAGATCAAGGAGACAGAGTCACACAATTTAAAGAATACATATTCTTTTCTAGTATACATGGATAATTACAAAAATTAACACATTATTTAAAACAATTATTCAAAGAATATATATTCTTTCCTAGTATACACAGATCATTGCAAAAATTAAGAATATATCAGTCCACAAGACAAAATTTTATGGTGA
>VMDO01023094.1:0-32286 GCA_007922755.1 Pedetes capensis
AAAAAAAAAAAAAAAAAAAAAAAAAAAAAAAAAAAAAATCACTCTCCTAAAAGGCTTGCATTTGTACCTACAGATTGATGTGCAAATTCAGGATTGGAGAGGGTTTGTAGGTTATGTACTGAGGATTATCTTCCCAAGAATATTTTTTTGGTTTACCTGTAACTTTCCCTAAGATATTTAATGACTTTTCTTCCCTTTTAAAGTAAATACCTGCATTAGTATAAAACTGTTGTTTAGTTGAGGGTAACATGAATACTCTCATTAGCCACAGACACAAGTTTCGGCTTTGCCATTCACTTTATCTTCAGTGGTGGGAAACTTGCTTTTTATGGCTCATTTTAACTCATTTCATTTGATGAAGTGATCCGGTGACCCTGTGAGGTCTGGGACATTACATACATATTTGTCACCAGGCTGCTGCTGAAGTGGGGAACCAGCCACTCTGGATTCCATTTCAGTGTCTGCTCTATGTGAGTCAAAATGTAAATCTAAGCCTTTTAATGGGTAGGACACATTGCTGTTCTGCTACTTAACTAAAGTTCAGAAAACATGATTCAATCTAGGTTACTCAGGAATCTAATAAGTGTTCTAATATATTCATTATCCAGTTCGTTGGTAGTAAACCTCATTGTACTGATTGTTCCTGGAATGTTGGAGCTTTTTCATAAATTATACAGCTTCCCATTTACCTTACAAGGGGTGGGGCTTAGCTCAGTTGGTAGAGTGTTGCTCTGTAGTCTCTGAGGACCCAGGTTTGATCCCCAGCACTGCCAAAATGGGAGACGGATGTGGCAATCTACTCCCAAAGCAATCCCCAAAACAATTAGCCATTGAAAATTCTGTAAAGGTTGCTATGAGTCACACTGGACTCCACAGCACCTAACAACAGCATTTACCCTACAAGGTTGGTAGCTTTCTTTGTTGCCTATAAAGTAGCAGCAGCATTAAAATTTAGACAGTAGCCATTTAACTTTAAAATCTGTTTTTTGCCCCCAGTATACCTGTTTTTTTTTTCCCTATTTGCTATTGTTAGGTGCCATCAAGTGGGTGTCCAACTCATCGTGATCCTATGTACAGCAGGTGAAACAGTATTATCAGTGCTTCTCTGCTATTCACAGGATTTTCAATGGCAGTTTGTTTTTTGGGAGTGGGCTGCCAGGTCCTTCTCCCAAGCCTACAGCACCTCATGTTTCCAGGAGTTCTCTCATCCAAGTACTAACCAGGTCCGACCCTCTTTAACTTCTGAGATCTGATGGCATCAGACACCACAGTGGTATGGCTGCAGGTTCTATTTGCAATATTTACATTTATTATAAATCTCTTGTTAGTTGACAGTACCATGATTACATAATTAGCCATACATAAGAGTTTTAACTTCTCATTCTCCTTTAATTTATTCTATTTTTAAAACTTTGCTTCCTTAAGATTTTATGCTTAGCAGGGCACTGTGGTGCACGCCTGTAATCCCCGCGGCTTGGAGGCGTAGGTGGGAGGATCGCAAGTTCAAGACCAGAGGCAGTCTGCGTAACTTAGTGGGACCCTGTCTCAGAAAGTAAAAAAAAAAAAAAAAAGGGTTGGGGGCGCTGCTCAGTGGTCCAGCACTTGCAAAGCATGCAGGCGTGAGGCCCTGGGTTCAACCCCCAGTACCGCAAAAAAAAAAAAAAAAAAAAAAAAGATTTTATGCTTATATATTCCTCATAACTATCAAGTTTTACTTAAAAAGTAGGTATGTTTTGTGCATGGTTCAAAAGTGCTTATTTAGCACCATAAGCCATTCTAAAATACACTAACTTCTGCTAGTTTAAGAGATTAGGAGAGGTAAAGGGACATATGGTCAAATATTTATTAAAACACTTAAAAATATTCATACACTTTTTTCTCCTAATTTGCCATATTTGGGTTGCACCAGCACTGATAGGGGCTGGGATTTAGCTCAGTTGGTAGAGCGCCGCTCTGCAGTCTCTGAGGTCCTGAGTTCGATTCCCAGCACCGCAAAAATGGGAGAAGGATGTGGCAACCCACTCCCAACGCAATCCCGAAATAATCTGCTATTGAAAACCCTATGAGGGTTGCTATGAGTCAGGCACGACTCAAAGGCACCTAACAACAACAACAAGCTCTGATAAGGCAGAAGGCCAATGATGAGAAGCAGAGGAGAAAACACAAGGCCAGGCCTTGGTCCTGTCTGGCACTTATCTGCTTATAAATTATTTTACAATCTATTTTCAGTCAATGTTTTATACAAATGTTATCCTGTTCTCAATAACCAAATAATATCTGGCCGTAAAGGGATCTTGTCCATCTTGCCACTTTATAACAGGTCCACAGAAAGGATTCCCTACTCTTTCCTTTTGCCTGTGCATAGCAATTCAGTTTTACCCAGAAATTGGGCCACAGGCCTCTCTTCTGCACATTTAAGACTGCATTGGACGTAAGTGTGTTATTTCTGTAACCAGGACATTCCTTTAGGGACTTCTAAATGGATCTCAGAAGTGCTGTGCATTGGGGTGACTTATACCAAGAGTGACTTTCTCTTTGGGTTCACACACCAATACTCTTCCCAGGAGCTTGCCAGTGATTGTGCTGTAGCTGTAAACATAGCCACTGGCTGAGATCTATCCCAGCTGTTTCCTGAGGAGGATAGGAAAGGCTCAGTTCTTGACATGACTGGTAGTGCTGTATCTTACTGCCTTGTTGGATCAGTTCCCCACTGATGCCTCTTTACCCTCAGGTCTTTGTAGGAAATCAGGTTGGACAAGTAGGTATTGTGCTAATCTTTTCTCTACCCTTAACAATCATCTTGCCCTGTTAGGATATTGAATTAAGATTTAGATTTACAGGTGATAAAATGGCTGGCACATAATACTGGTTTTCTTCTTTCCACTCTCCCTGCCCTGAAATTCAAATAAAAGCCTGGGCTGTAGAGTTGGTATAAGTATTGTTGTTGTTGTTGTTAGGTGCCATTGAGTCAGTGTCTGACTCATAGTGACCCTATGTACAACAGGCGAAACGCTATTATCAGTGCTTCTCTGCTATTCATAGGGTTTTCAATGGCAGATTTGTTTTTGGGAGGGGGTTGCTGGGTCCTTCTCCCAAGCCTACAGTATATGGTGTTCCCAGGTGGTCTCCCATCCAAGTACTAACCAGGCCCAACCCTGCTTAGCTTCCAAGATCTGACAGGATTTGATGTCACAGGGCTACGGCTGCAGGCATATAAGTAAGTATAGAAAGCTGAAAAGGAGCTAGGTTATCATAAGTAGCAGTGGGGTTAAGCAGAAAAAGAGGAATTATGCAGTCATCTTTCTGTCCAGAGTATAATCTTACCTGGTTCTTTAAAATTCTTTTTAGTTTTATTACAAACACATTAAGCCCAAACTGCCTACCCAATCATTTTGTTATGTAATGTTTCCCTGATCAAAGAGCTATACATCATATATTTTACATTGTTAGATTTGCATATTTTTACACAGTAGAATTATTTGGTATATTAAAAGTAAACTTGGGAAAATTGTCAGCAACCTTCCCCTTAAAATTCCTCCATCTTGGGGCTGGGGCTGGGGCTGTGGCTCAATGGCAGTGTACTTCCTTAGAATACACAAGGTCCTTGGTTCAATTCCTAGCTAAGGCAAAACAAGACAAAATAAAAATCCTCCACCTGTTAGATTGGATCTAATCAGGTAAACCTCATATGGAATTTCTTTTAGTTAACTTCCTGATGCTTTATATGTATGATTTCATCATTCATATAAATCATCTGTTGGGCTCCATCTTGAGAAAACATGTAGCAAGCCAGTCATGTTAGGCTCTTCTAAAAAAGCTAGACTCATTCTTCACATCTTCAGACACTGGGACTTTCCCATATGATATATAGGCATGGGAATGCTCAAATATCTCATGTATATCACTGAGTGCAATACCCACAGTATTCGTTGGATATTGGATAGGCGAGAGTCTGTCCTTTTGTTAAGATCTGATAGCCTAGCTGGAGAGATGTGGTGGCATGCATAAATAATTTAGCAACAATGGTTTAAGTCACAGTTAAGATGACTTAGGAACTTCTACTGATTTGCCAAATTAGTTATACAAGTAACCTTTTTTTTTTTTTTTAATATTTTTGAGACAGGGTCTTGCTAAGTTACACAGGCTACCTGTTGGCCCCTAACTCATGATACTCCTGCCTCAGCCTCCTGAATCATAGGGGTTCTAGGCATGTGCCACTGTGTCCAGCAGTCATTGTAATCTCATTGCTATTAACTGTGTGCTCCAGACCTTCCCTTTGTGTCTTAGAAACAGGTTCTATTTCAGACCAAGTTACCTATAACAAGAGAAAAATGTATGACTTTAAGGATCTAAGAGGACTAAGGCTTGGCTAATGTGACTTAACTTGGCTCTTTTTTCAGGGTTTAAAATTTGAAAATCAATACATATATATTCTGATAGGTTTGTCATAAGTGTTGTAGTATTTACAGTGTTTTAAAATAAATGAGAGAAAAATTGGGTCTTGAAGAAAAGTCATTTTCTGTTGAAAAATGTACCCAAGAAGGGATAAAGCCTGACACCCATGGATAATCATGAACACTTTGTTCATTAGCTGCCTTCTGGAAAGCCTTGATAAAAGCATAAAAGCATACTTTTTATTCCTCATTCCTCTCATTATTCTCTAATAGAGTAGTTTATAAATCAAAATATGTCAGTTCTGTTCAGATTATACCATAATTGCCATTAGAACAAAAGATTTATGTCACAACATCTACTACAGTAGAATCCCCAGATCACAAAAACATTGAAGATTGTTTGAGAGTTCTTATAGAATCTAAGCAGTAATTTGAGGAAGATGAATAGAATATAAATTCTGAGGGTTGGAATGATTTCCTTTCCTAGGGATAGACCAACACACAAAAAATAGTTTTTCTTGATTGGTTTGTTAACACTTTTCTCTATTTCTTTGTTTTTAGCCCGAGCCTCCAACAACAAACAAATGGCAGCTGGACAACTGGCTTACCAAAGTCAGCCAGCCAGTGGTGCCCCCCGAAGGCCTGAGGAACACAGGGTCCCCACACCGGCGCCCTGAGAGTCAGGGTAGCAGTGACAACAACACCACGGCTCAGGAGCATTCTGAACCCAAAGACCTTCCCCCAAAGAGCTCCAGCAAACCCCCTCGGGCCCCTCCCGAAGGCCCCCATCCTGGCAAGAGAAGCTGTCAGAAATCCCCCGCGCAGCAGGAGCCGCCACCAAGACAAACCACTGGAACCAAACAACCCAAAAAACCTGGCAAGACCTCTGCCCAGGCCGAGCCACAGGCCAGCCTGCAGGTGGAGAGCGAGCCACGACCTCTTCCCTTTGGCTCAAAAGACCAGATCTCCAAAGACAAGCCCAAGGTGAAGACGAAAGGAAGGCCACGCGCTGGGGGCAGCAGAGTGCCCAAACCCACCGCGCCTGCCCTTGAGGAGAAGAAGAAGCACAAGAGCTCCCCGCCAGCCCCCTACAAGGTGCTCTCGGTCCCAGAATCCACGAAGGACAGCGTGGGCGACAGAAGCCCTGAGCATTTTGCTCTTGTCTCCCTGACTCAGAGCCAGGGCCCACCCCCGAGCAGCAGCAGTGGTGGCGGTGGCAGGACTAGTGGCTGCAGACAGGCTGTGGTTACCATCCAGGAGGATGGCCGCAGGGACAGACTCCCGCTGCCTTTGAGAGACACTAAGTTGCTCTCACCGCTCAGGGACACTCCTCCGCCCCAAAGCCTGGTGGTGAAGATAACCCTCGACCTTCTCACTCGAATACCGCAGCCACTGGGCAAGGGGAGCCGCCCAAAGAAGCCAGAAGATAAACAGCCGCCCACAGGGAAGAAGCACGAGTCTGAGAAGAGAAGCTCAGACAACTCCAGCAAGTTGGCCAAAAAGAGGAAGGCGAGTATTGAGAAACCCACCTCCCACGCCAAGGCATGCGGCTCTGCACTTGGCTTGCGGGCTGGGGGTTGGGTGTCTTAGGAGAGGCTGGAAATCTTTGCTCTGATGAGGTGTCCTCCACTCCTTCTACCCCACACATTGAGCTTTCCAGTCACAAGCATCAGGTTTCCTCATCTGTCATCAAAGAGGATAACTGCTTTTAGCATGATGTAGCATTTTGAGGGTACATTTTTAGGTATTAAGATACCACTGGCATTTGCCACCTGCCACAAGAGGTTTTACCCTAGGAATTAAGATCTTACATTAATTGAAATGTTAATTAGTATTCTAAATTACTGAAAGAACTCTATACAAATTTTATTCCTATTATCTGAGCTTTTTAATTCCAATATTACATCCATATTTTAACTCATGACCACATAATGCTTCATTAAAGCTATTACATGTATGTTTGGGATACTTTGTTGAGCAATACAGGCTGGTAGGGTATCTTATAAAGTAGTGAACATCTGTCATGATTTTTGGAAGTTTCATTTAAGGACTTGTTTTTAGGTACCACAGAGTTGGTGTCCAATTCATACCAAGCCTACATACAACAGGCGAAACAGTATTGTCAGTGCTTCCCTGCTATTCATAGGGTTTTCAATGGCTGATTGTTTTTGGGGAGTGGGTTGCTGGGTCCTCCTAAGTGTACAGCTCCTGGTGTTCCCAGGTGGTCTTCTATTCAAGTACTAACCAGGTGCCACCCTGCTTAGCTTCTGAGATCTGATGAGATCTGACACCACAATGGTGCTGCTGCAAGCGTTTAAGGATCATTGTTGTTGTTAGGTGTTGTCGAGTCCTGTCCAACTCGTAGTGACTGTATAGGGTTTTCAATGGCTGATAGTTTTGGGATTGCCTCGGGAGTGGAATGCCATATCCTTCTCCCGTTTTTGCGGTGCTGGGAATCAGTCTCGGGACCTCAGAGACTGCAGAGCGGCACTTTACCAACTGAGCTAACTCCTAGCTGTTTAAGGATTAGACATAATAAAAAGAAGGGGGGAGGTATGAAATCTCTGCATTATCAAAAACCCTCTGTTACTTGAACATAACCACTATTTTGAACAATGTCCTTTCTTTTATTATAAATCACTGAGATGTGGATCTATTTTTTGTTTCTGCGTAATGATGAAAGATTAGTATTTCCCCACGGCATTCCCAAGCCACCCTGTCCAAGATCCCCAGAAAAAAGCACAAGAAGGGCCAACTCTCTCCAACTGAGAAAGAATAAAAATTTTAACACTCTCCCAAGTACATGAAAAATGTCTTACTCCACTGTGGAAGGTAAGCAAAGAATAATAGAGGAAAAAATATCATGAAGACTGCTGTCATGTCTGAGACCCAACTGATTAATCCACTGTGTTAGAAATATTGCATGACTTCACCAGCCTGCAAAGGGCGGTGTTTTCTTCAGCCCCGTGTGGCATGAGTGTGAGGGTATGTGTTGCCACCACACCTGCAGCAGGCAGGTCGAGTGGGGTGGGTGAGGTGCTCACTGGTGGGGCTATTTCAGCTAGAAGAGGGCAGATGCCCATGCCACACAGCTTTGAAAACTTAAAAAAAAAAAAAAAAGAAATGGGATGGTTGTGTATATTGGTAAAGTTCAAAACTTTACCTGCGTCTAATTTTCCTGAGAATACTTTAAGAATATGCTTGTTTACACCCTCCTCCTGGCAAGTCTTCTGCCGCCTGGGCCTCCTGCTGCCTTGGTCTTGTGTAGTGTCAGTGGTAACCTTCCGCATTCTCTGGAGTGGGGAGAGTAATTGGCTTTGAAAATGCTGCTTTACCAAGTGGAAATGTGAGAGCTTGGAGGATTCCCTTAGAGGTTCTCAGCCTAGTCCATTCCCCAGTGCAAATTTAGAAGCGTGGCTTGTGGTTCCAGAAAGAGAAACTTACAGCTCTCCCTCCTGGCTCTAAGAACAGGGTCCTCTGATAACTGTTCCCAAGCTTTGGCTGTGCTCCTTGAGGGCAGCTCATTTATCTTTCTGGTTAGAGCATGGAGAAAGAATGATGTCCACATCTTAATTGAGTGTATGAGTTCTTTAAAGCTCTGGCAAGCAACTGAGAGATGTGGCCAGAACAACCTGCCTCTCTGAGGAACTGACCGGTCTCAAACATAGGTTTCAGACTAACTATCCTTATAGCTACCTGGCAAGACATTACCACTGACAGTAAGGTGCCCTCCCCCACTGGTGTTTTTGAAATTCTGTTTGTTGTTGTTAGGTGCCGTTGAGTCGAGTCCAACTCATAGCAAGCCTGTGTACAACAGAATGAAACACTCCCTGACACTGTGCTGTACCTGGCACTATGTCAGTGCTTCTCTGCTATTCATAAGGGTTTCAATGACTGACTGTTTTGGGAGTGGGCTGCCAGGTCCTTTTTCTGTTTTATGTTGTTCTAGGGATTGAACCCAGAGCCTCAGAGAGTACAGAGCAGCACTCTACCAACTGAGCTAAGCCCTAGCCCCTTGATATTCTGTAGGTAATCCTAAAGCTCAGCAGGTCTGAAAACACTGGAGCAAAGCCTTTCTCTAGGACCCCAGAGCTTTTGTGGACAAATTCTTCAGGTGTGTTGCGTGCAGACACCTTGGATCTGGGCATGCAGGAGCTCCTTGCCTGAAGTATGTCAGTAGTTAACAGGCTAACATAGAAGCTTTCAGATCACTGAGTATAAAAAACTATCTATTATGTACTTATTTCTGAGCAGAAAATCTTGTCCATTTGGTTTTTGACTTCCTGCTGGATCCTAGGTGGGAGGTGTTGCACATTTACTAATCTCCAGTCCTCTGAAAAACTATGTCTCCAGTGAGCAGTCTACATGGGGGCTTGGGCCTGGGGTAGAGAGAAGGCTGCCCTCTTTTTAAGCGTTTCCCCAAATTTTCATTTTTAGTGAGAATGTTAAGAGAAATTTCTCTGAAGATGTAGTCAGCGCCATTGAAGAGTGTGCCTGATCCATTAGTGAAATTTAGTGTTTTTATTTAAAGGCCCTTTAAAGCCACTCCCTCTCCTGGTGTGAAATTTAGCACGTGTTTTCAGAGGGTTCACAGGTCCTTAAAGCCATCTGAGCCTTAAACACATGTGAAAATGGTCATAGTTAGTCGTAGAGATTGGGGATGTGGCTCAGTGGTGGAGCACTGGCCTAGCATTTGCAAGGCCCTGGGTTATCCCCAGGACTGCAAAAACAAACTGGAGTTAATAGTCGTTAACAACTGTGATGAAGCCATCACTTGTGGCACTTGTACAAAGGTCATATGTTTTAACTACTTTAAAGGAGAGGATAAGGAACAGCTTATGAGGAAAAGTGGAGAAATTGTGAGGGTAAATAGGCATGAACTCAGTGCCCTTATATTAAACTACTGAATTTTATCAATCTGATTGCAGTTTGGAGTTTAAGATACTGATTTATATTTTCTTTTATATAATTCTTAAACCAAACTTATCCTTTCCAAATTTGGGAGAACAAATGAGAAAAACATTGAAAGTCATAGTATAATATACAGTCAAGCCAGTGTGCACCTAACAGGGAGCACACTGTGTGAACCCTGCTGTGTGCTGGGCGCTTATGTGAATAATCTCATTCTGCCCAATCATCTTATAGGTTGCCTTTCAAATAAGTAGATAGTTGTTTTTGTTTATTTGGGGTTTTGTTATATATTTTGTTTTCATTTTGGGACAGAGTCTCAACCTTGACATCTTTCTGCCTCCGCCTCCTCAAGTGCTGAGATTACTGGCATGCACTACCATGCCCCACTCAGATAAGTGGATAATCTGTCTTAATAGCCATTTTTACAAGTAACCAGGGAGTATATTAATTTTCTTCCTTTTTCTAAATAATTGACTTCCTAATCAAGGAACTTTACCATTTTGGAAAAAATTTCAGTGCCATTTTTATGTTTTACAGAGCAAGAAAGAGAGGAAACTGTTTTATGTGTTAGGAAAAGGTGCAGTGGTTTCTTCAGTTTCTTCAGTTTTTCCCTTCCATCCAAGATCCTGCTCTCTTTTCTTGGGTCCTTTTTTTCAGATCGATGTCGCACATTTTGTCCTTAAAATTAAAGGTTTAAAAATTTACCCCTTATAATTTACTGAAGCCACTAACAGCTACTTTCCATGTACCTGTCGGTGGCAGCTGAGGCAGTTTTGAGGCATCATGGTGGGGTGGGGTCCACGTTCCTTTTCTGTAGTACCTGCCATGGTGAACATGATGTGATCTGTCTTCTCAGTAGGTCCTGCCCCTGTTCTTGGTGTGAACTTGGCCTGGTGTCCCTGTGTCTTTTTCTCATGGAACCGTCTTAAGGAATTTCCCAAAGTATTATCTCCTTCTCCACTTTTGCCTGTGCTTAAGGCTCCATCAAGCTCTTTTGCTTCCTTTCTGGAGACTATTGCTGATTGAGTGTTGAAGGAGCCGGAGCAGCTTTTGTTCAGCCACCACCTTTTATAGAGGAGATCAGAGAGGCACTGGCATCATGTGGCTGCTTCATGAAGAAAGCTGGCCTGGAGCTCAGGTCTGTGCCACCGCCCAGTCCAGTGGTCTTAGACACACTTGTTTCTGCTGGGAGATTCTTGAGAGTGGCAGAAAGTCAGAATGTAAGATTAGCACGTCAGCCGTAACGGTTAGCATTAACAGGGGGCTGTGGCAAGATCCTCTCTAGCTCAGTTCTTCCATCACCACAGCCCAGTGCCCACGCTCATTCCTTCTCCATTTTAGGTTCCCCTTCAGACACTCTGTCTGCCTCATCACAGCCCAACCCCTGGTAGACTGTTTCTTTTACCAGTTAGAAACTTTGACCCCCAGTAAGTGTCCATTCTGGGAAAAGCCACCTTCCTTTTTCCCGGCTGGCATCTACATGATGAGCTGGGTGCTGGGGTGGAAACAGGCTTGTTCTCCCCAGCCCTCCCCTATCTTTCCCTTTTACGGTCTTCATTCTTGCCTTTGCTCTGCTCTGTAGGTGCAGCAGCACTTGGCAGCTCACCTGAGGCTGCCTGATCCAACAGGTTGAGAAAAGCAAACAAGTGAGTTGGGCGCTGATGGGCAGCCAGCAGCCTCCATTGTGGTAGGCGGGCACCACCAGGGAGAGCTTATCCTTCCAAGGGATTTCTGAACTGCAAACTTTTCACCAGATTCCTTGGTGTGGGGGTGATCTGGGGATAAACCACAGGGCAATGGGATGTCTATTTTTCCTCCTGAAGAGAGAGAACATTGCTCTCACCTGATTTTTATAGGGCTTCTTGACTGAGGAAACCCTGAAGAATGCCATGGCGTCTCTTTCTCAGCGGGTCTTATTTGGGCATGCTGTCCACTGCAGTGAGCTTCACCCCAGTGCATGCACTCAGGTGCAGCACAGTCCTGCTTCCAGAGCCCCCTCAGCTGTGTCTGCCAGCTGCTAGGCTTAATTTCTACATTAGCTGACAAACGCCCAGTGCTGCTCTGCGGAGGCCTCTGACTACTCCAGACAGAGAAGAACAAAGTTCTAAGTGCACAGTGTACAAGGAAACGCCAGCCTCAAGCCTGCGGGCAGGAGTTTGGGAGTCTGGCAGAATCGACAAAAGGGGCTTTTGCTTTATTTAGTTTAAGGGCTTCTTTTCTCCTAGTTATAGAGTATTTTCTGCCTCTGATGTGTTAAATATTGATACAAAGCCTATTATTCTAGTAAGTTGTAAATGCTAGGGTTGTTAAATCCTCGGGTTCAAGTTAATGTGTGGCAGTTTCTTGTTTGTTGGCTCTTTTGAGTCCATGATTGGCATAAGCCAGAGCTATATCCCATTTGTGAGGATTGACTCACTGAGAACCTTATTTTCATGGGTGGTTTACGAGGTCTGCTGCTGTGGTTTATAGTCATAACTAGCATGTTCTAAGCAAAAGTATACAAACAAAAATTAACTCTGATTTCGGTTGTGGACTTGGGAGTTTTCTTGAAGAAGTAACTTTGTGGATGGTTTATGTTTGGTTTTGCCTTGACTACCTCTGTGTGGCATTAATGACTTAGAAATACCTTCCATTTTAAAAAGTGTTTTACTATCTCAGGGATGTAGCTCAGTGGTAGAGTGCTTGCCTCACCTCGGGTTTCATCCCCAGCACTGCAAAAATATGTTTTACTATCTCAGGGGCTGGGGCTTAGCTAAGTTGGTAGAATGCTTGCTCTGTGCACTCTGAGGCCCTGGGTTCAATCCCTAGCACCACAAAAATGGGAAAAGGACCCAGCAGCCCACACCTGAAATAATCAGCCATTGAAAACCCTATGAATAGCAGAGAAGCACCGTCAGATAGGGTACCTCTCTTGTTCCTTTCTACATGTTGTTGTTGTTGTTGTTAGGTGCCATCAAGTCAGTATCCGACTCATAGCGACCCTCATAGGGTTTTCAATGGCTGTTTCGAGATTGCCTTGGGAGTGGATTGCCAGGCCCTTCTCCCATTTTTGCGGTGCTGGGAATTGAACTCGGGACCTTGGAGACTGCATGCAGTGCAGCGCTCTACCAACTGAGCTAAATCCCAGCCCCCTTTCTACATAGGGTCACTATAAGTTGGAGCCAACTCGATGCTACCTAACAACAATCTCACGTGTAGGTTAGTATCCATCTGAGTTTTTTAGCCAATTCTGACCTTCCCCCAAAGTAAATTTCCCATCTTCTCACAAAGCTTGCTAGGCCAACTACACAACCTTTTATTTAAAACTCAGGAGAATTCCCTGGGCCCTTAGGTGGCAGGGTACCTGGCCACAGGTGGGTCCTGTAGATGAAGGTTTCCATTCCTGTGGTAGGTTTTGATTTTAACCCCACTATTATTGAATCTCTTTCTCTCTACTGTGGTTTCCTCTCTCTCAAGTGCTACCATTGTTACTTGCTGAACAGAGGTTCGTGTGCTATGCAGAGCCCTGTCCCAATGCCCCAGCGGGTTTCTGGTGCATGGCAATGACTTTCACTTCTGAATTTTGCTCCAAGATTCTGCTACTGACCCATGCTCACAGGAGGAACAGTTGTGGGGAACTTCTTGTGGCACTTTAGTTGTGGGTTTAGCACTTGCTTTCTTACCTCATATATTACCTACTTCCTTAAGTCCTTCAAGATACATTTTCTCCAGTGTTCCATAATAAGTGGTTATGTTTGTGAGTAACTGTTTTTATTTTATCCATCCTGAGTATATAAGTCCTTCCTTGAATTGGCTAATTGGAAATTCTGAGCCCAATTTGCAGATCACCTTAAGCAAAGTATATAGAACACCCAGTCCAGTAGGAATATTATGTGAGCCACGTAATGTAATTCTGAATTTTCTAGTAGCCACATTTTAAAAAAGGCAAAAGGAAAGTTATAACCATTTTAAGTAATCATTTTAATGCAGTGTATCTCAAATATCATTTAAGCATTTAAAAAATATAAAAATCATTACATTCCCCTTTTACATCAAGTCTTCAAAATCACTTCTCACTTCAGATTAGCCATGTTCAAGTCCAAGTGCTCCCTAGACATGGCAGCTGTGGCTGCCTGACATGTGGGCTGTGAACACTGCCTGCCTCCTGAGGGCAAGGGCCTTCTCATGGCTTTAATTACTCTCCTCTGTCTGTGTCTTCCCTCCTTAGTGCTCTCAGTTCCGAGATACTACAAGATTAGAGGGCTGGCATTTGGCTCAGTTGGTAGAGTGCCACTCTGCAGTCTCTGAAGTCCCGAGTTCGATTCCCAGCACCACAAAAATGGGAGAAGGACATGGCAACCCACTCCCAAGGCAATCCCGAAATAACCAGCCATTGAACTCCCTATAAGGGTTGCTATGAGTTGGACCTCACTTGATGGGACCTAACAACAATAACAAACAGGATTAGAAGCAAGTATTTGTGTTAGCCACCCTGGATGGATCCATTTCGAAGCAAGACAGTACATAAATGAATGAAGTGCTTTTTCCAAGGGAGTCTGTGCAAGTTTGGATGGAAGTGTGCACTTAGGCACATGTGTTTGCAGGCAGCCAGGAGGAAGAAGATTTTTTTTTTTTTCCCCTATTTCCCTTTCTCTTAAGCAGGGCCTGGCTGTTTATTAGTGTCTGGGCAGACCTTGAGCCACATCTTTATTCATTATTTGTGGAGAAATTCAGGGAAGAAGAAAACATAGTGGTGAAAACTGAGACCTCCCACTGTCAGTTAACTCAGTGAACATGTTTCCCTTTGTGGCTTAGAAGGATCTGGGGTTGGTTGGGGATTGTCCTAGATTGATTGGTGTGTCCCAGATTCCTAACTCGGTGAACTCACAGCTGGGCAGCTTTGTTCCCATTGCACAGGAGAGGGAGTGGAAAAACTCTACTTATCACTTCACTGCCACTTGATAGAGAAAACATGGCTCCTTTCTGAGCCAGGCCAGTGGCAAGGAGGCCACCATGAAGTTCTTATGTTCCAGTGCTCATAAAATCAGCGTATGTGATGACAGGGACTCATGAGAACATGGAAAAGGCTTTTGTCATGAAGACTTCTTTGTTCTTTTAATGAGTAAATATAATTATTTGGCACTTACTTGTATAATTCTTTTTTTTTTTTTCCTATACCACAGAATGAACCCAGGACCTTATGTATCCTAGACAGGTGCTCTACCACTCAGCTACAGCTCAGCCCTTTTGTATTTTGAGACAGGGTCTCGCCAAGTTGCACAGGCTGCCTCTGGCCTCAAACCCATGATCCTCCTGTCTCAGCCTCCCAAACCACTGGGATTACAGTATGCAGCCGAAGGAGTGCTTTTGAATTACGTAAATCCTGTAGTTAGAGTCCTTTCCTTTCCTTAGTCTCATTAAAACCATATTCATTGTTATTCATTTTTTATCAGATTTTTTGAGAAACATATTTCTCCTTGGAGAGAAAGAGAATGAGAAAGATAATATTGTGGGGAAAAACTGAGACAATAGAGAGGGAAAAGCCAGAATTCCAGAGAAATTATTTTATGGTCTATCTTTGTAATTGTTTCTGTAAGCTATGCAGAAGATTTTGTAACTGTGTATCCAGGGGTATATTGGGGGGAACCCTATAAAATCATCCCTGTGATTTGATATGTATATACATATTTTATTGATTTGTGTGCATGCGTGTGCTAGGGCCTTGTACATGCTAATTATTGATTCTTAATGTTTAGAAAACAGTGTCAAAGTCTACTCATTCTTGTCAGCTATTACTGTAGATATTATCTCTTTCCTGTGTATGAAGAATAACCTTTTTTGATGCAAAATCTCTCTCAAACCATATCACATTTAGATTGTCCAGCCCCTGACTCACCATCACACATAATCTCTCAGTCTCCTTGTGTGCATTATTGTTGTTGTTGTTAGGTACTATGGAGTCCTAAACAATCAGCCGTTGAAAACCATGTGTGCATAGATGTCTCCAAAAATTGAATTAATCTCTTTGCCTTTTTGGTATTTTCTTTCCTGTTTGTCTATACAATTGTTTGTAACACTTTACTTTGCTTGTTAAAATCCAATAATAGGGTGAAGCAGAAAGAGACTGTGATAGCAAGAAACTCAGATTGGAGAAAGAAGTCAAATCACAGTCTTCTTCATCTTTGTCCTCGCAGAAAGAATCTTCTAAAACTAAGTGAGTATGGGGATTGGGGACAGTCTAGAAAGATGCCCAGGTCTTCTTGGGTCTTGACAGGGCAGAAAATGATTTTCTTCTGCAGTAGAACCAGTGGATTAATGAACTCATTCTGGCTTATTTTGATGATGTGAGTTTGTTTTGTGAGGCTCTTGTCCATGAAGACCTTATGGGAATCGGCAGTTCTTTGACAGCTGACTTAGAGTTATCAGAAGCATTTTCACTAAGGAAAATTCCCTAAGCATCTGCAACTTTTTTTTTCCTTAAAGGAAAATAAGAGAGCCATTATCGTTATTCCTGTGTGGCAGAATGGGAAACACAGACAGAAAACAACTTTCTCAAAGCCACAGGATTTTTACTGGGAGGTGGGGCCCACACTTGGACTCCAGGAGCCTGGGTTCCGTGCTCCTCCTCTTAGAGATGAATAAGAACCTGCAGGGCCTTGCAGTGGCTCTCAGTGGAGATAGAGATGACAGATGAGAATAGTAGTGCCAAGAAGGTATGAATATAAAAAGGAACTGTTATTTACTCTCTTGATTTATCCAGGAAATTACCTCACAAAATGACTTGGCAAAAACAAGTACCTGTAGTCTCATGATGTGGGATCCCCCAGAGAAGTGAGTGGTAGGGGTGGGGTGTCAGCTGTGGAGGTGGCAGCTGGGCTTGCCTGCTTGTTAGGGCAGGGTATATACTGGGGATCAACTGAAGCAAAAGATAAGAGGAGTTAGGGAAAGTCAAGACCTTGGGCAGACTCTGCCAGCTAAGCAAAAAACCTGCGCAGTTTCTTTATTACTACTGGATAAGGCTGGAATTTTTAAAGGCATCAAAAAGTCCCTAAAATTTGGCCTTTCTACAACACAATTTCACGCTGTGACACCATAATCTTTCCTGCCAGCCACTTTTTCCTTTATAACTAAACTAAGCTATGTGATTTGGGTTCTGCCTTAACTTAGTTTTACATGATGTTTCACTCCAGGACACCCAAGCCCTCCTCAGACCCCTCAAAAAAGGAAATGCTTCCCCCTCCATCTGTGTCGTCCTTGACCTGCTCCTCTTCCACCTCCACATCCTCCTCCCAGAAGCCAACTAAGCCTGCATATAAGAGGTCAAGGCAGGAAGCAGACATCTGTGGCCAGGACCCCCCTAAAAGTGCCAGTAGTACCAAGAGCAACCAGAAAGATTCCTCTGTTCCTAAGCACAGAAAAGCACAGGGGAGGGCCCCTGGGAGCTCCACGGAACACAAAGTAAGTAGCCGAATCAGAAAAGGGTAATATGGACAGTACTGCTGTGTACTGCATTCTCAGATAAGTAGGTTCCTCATGGCGGCACTCCAGAGCTAGTCATTTCTTTCACTATGGCAATGATGAGTTGTGTTTAAAGTTGTATTATTTGGAGGGAGAATAGAAGGTAGTTAATATTACACAGAAAATTTATTCATTAGTTTATTTTTCTTAAGGTGATTGAGAAATGAAAAAACCAGCATAGCTTTTTGTACTATTTTTCTATCAAATGTTTTGCAGTAAGAAATGGTTACCCCAGTTCTTTGATCTCAGATACTTTCATTATTGGTTATAATGGGAAAAAATCAACCACTTTCACAAATCACATGTCTTCTCTTCTTGTTAATCTACCGTGTGTGTGTGTGTGTGTGTGTGTGTGTGTGTGTGTGTGTGTGTGTGTGTGTGTTGACTTAAGAAGAAATGCCATGCTTAGCCCTGTTTGTTATCTCCTCTGTTCGACATTCTGGTCTTTGCATCATTTTTGAGCCCCTAGTATAACCAGAACCTGCAGCTTCTGTTGCTTCAGTACTGGGAAAATATTTGACCAAGCTGAACTGTGCATTCTTTGGTTTACTCTTTTTTTAACTACTATTTGGAGCTAGTTAAGAGGGATGTTTCTTTTAGGGTAATGGTCATAAGGCTTAGAATGTAATACATATATATGTAAATGCTTTTTTAAAGGGATCTTCTGGAGATACTGCAAATCCTTTTCCAGTGCCTTCTTTGCCAAATGGTAACTCTAAACCAGGGAAGCCTCAAGTGAAGTTTGACAAGTAAGAGTTCAGATGCTGTTGTCTTATTCTTATGTTTTGCTCTCCTCACTTACTCTCTCCTCATTTCCTCTTTTCCTTCTTTTACTTACCCTCTCCTCCCATCCTTTTTTATCTTATGTACTTTGTTTTGTTTTGTTTTGGTTTTTGTGGTATGGGGGCTTGAACCCAGGGCCTCATGCTTGCATGCTATGCAAGTGGTGGACCACTGAGCTGCACGCGCAGCCCATTTTTTCACTTTTTGAGACAGGATCTCACTAAATTATGCAGACTGCCTCTAGTCTCGAACTTGCAATCCTCCTGCCTCTGCCTCCTGAGTTGCTGAGATTACAGGCATGCGCCACCGTGCCTGCCTCCATCCTGAAACTTCTTAACTTACTTTGCCCTGTCTAGTAACTTTAGGTTCATATGGCCTGCATTTTCCTCTCTTTCAGACAGCAAGCTGATCTTCACATGAAGGAGGCTAAAAAATTGAAGTGCAAAGCAGAGTCAATGGTTAGTCTTGGCTTTTTATTTCCTTGGTAGAATGTTTTCTGATTAAAAACAAAACATTATAGTCTCTCTGCTGCCATGGTACACATCATTCAGCTTGTATACCTGGAGGATCTTAGGTGGGGGCCACAGGAGGGAGGAATGTATGACCTCTCTTCGACCACAGTGTAAGCAGGATAATCAGGACCTTCTTCTTCTTCTTTTTTTTTTTTTTTTTTTTTTGCGTTACTGGGGATTGAACCCAGGGCCTCACACTTGCATGCTTTCCAAGTACTATGCCACTGAGCTGCACCCTCAGCCCATTTTTTTACTTTTTGAGACAGAGTCTCACTAAATTACACAGACTGCCTCTGGTCTTGAACTTGCAATCCTCCTGCCTCTGCCCCCCAAGTCTCTGGGATTACAGGCATGCGCCACCATGCCCAGTTTGATAATCATGATTTTAACAACTAAGAAGTGAGGAGTTTTAGTGAAATTGTTTTCTTTGGTTCCACTGGTTCAGTCTGATTATGGGCAGATTTACAAAGTATCTAGTGGTGGCAATCTCATTGCTGTTTTGTCCCACTGAATCACTTCTATGGATGGGGAAAATGGGTCCTGCTATTGAAAGTCTTCAATCTGGGCTCACTTTGAAACATTTTCCAAGGTGAGAAAGCCTGTTCGCCTTCTAAAATTATCTTACAGCTACAAGAGACTGACTTGAAGGGATAGTTGACCAAAGCCATTAGATTAAAATTTAAGATGCACATACTGATTATATTGTTGATAGACAGGCTCAGAGACCTGAACTCTGTTTATTTGCTGGCCTTTGAACTTTCTGGAAGGTGGTGGTTTGTTTTTAATTGGGTACATGATTAAATATCTTTTACATCTCTATTGCAATTTAATGAGATCCTATTTGTCCCTTGTCATTGAAACATGTAAGACCCAGGGCTTTCATCTGCTGAGTGTGTTCCCAAACCTAAGCCCCTGCAAAGCTGTGTTCCTCTCTGGACCTCAGTAGACCAGCAAGGTTGCCTTTGTTCCACACATACAAACCTTACTGCAATTGCAGGGCCTATGGGAACCTGATTGAGGCTGTCCCTTGCGGGCTATCATAACATCAGCTTAATACCTTTCTACCCGAGGATGCAGATACATAGCTAGTTTTGACTCTCTAGGAAGGCTTACTCAGATCCTGTTGCAGGTCCCTGCTCTTCAGGCAAGGTGGTCCATGATCCCTTCCTATGTTGGATGCTATAAGGGATTCCAGGACAAATGCCTCTGTCCCTGTGCCTGAAGCTACCCTGTGCCAGGACGACCCAGGTCAGATCATAGCTACATCGAGCACTGGTGCTCTGTCAACTGTCTCCTTCCTGGCTCTCCAGGATTCTTACTGGAAATGTGGGAATCTTTTGAGTTTTGGAAAAGAGTAAATATTTAGCACTGTGACTGTTATTTAAAACTTATCTCCATGTTGGACACTTCTCAGCCCTAGATTAACACTCCAGGGAGCTTTATATTGTTTTTAATCTATGCACAGGTGTATGTTCTTTCTCTCTATATAAGGACACCATATATCCCAGTGTGCCAGGACAGTTCTGGTTTATGCCAGTTGTATGCCATTGTAATAAATACATCCCATTTTGGTCTCAAAATCTGCCCATTTGGACAATAACCTGTATGGCCATCCTCTCCACAGTAATCTTTTATACAATTACATAACATCTCAAAGATGTGCACTTGGCATTCCAAATGGTTATGTGCACAACTGAGTGCAATAGAGTAAATTGCACCTTTACATTGTGCTCATTGTTGAATAGGGAAATTAGAGCTCTACTACTTTAACCTTGGGGGTTGGGATTTAGCTCATTTGATAGAATGCTGCTCCACACTCTCTGAGGACCTGGCTTTGATCCCCAGCACCACCCAAAACAGGAGGATGTGCCAATTCACTCCCAAAGCAATCCTGAAACAATCAGCCATTGAAAACCATAATAAGGATCAGTATGAGTTGGATTCTACATGATGGCACCTAACAACAACAACTTTAACTTTGTTTTAGGAGATTTGCTAGAGTTATCATAGGAATAATGCCACTATTAGCCTTGCAAAATACTTAAGGAAGTGGAAATTGACTAATTTCTATATGATACTCACTTTCTTTTGCCCTCAGGCCAATATTAATTTTGGAATGTTATGGGAGAGGAGTTGTTGTTGAGACAGAGTCTAACTATATAACCCCTGGCCTAGAACTTCCTACATAGACCAGGTTGGCTTCAAACTTGCAGCAGTTCTCCTGCCTTTGCCTCCCAAATGCTGGGATTATAGGCGTGTGCCACCATGCATGGCTGAGAGAGCTTTTTTTTGAATAAGTGAAATTTGAGAGTTAGATTCCCCCTAGTGAAGCAAACCAGTCATGCCCTATTCTAACTAATTAAGGCATGATAATGTGACTTTTATTCTTTTTGACACTAATCTTCTGAGCCTAGGCTGTCTAGCAAAAATATTTCTAAATTGTTTTTAAAAGTTAAGAGTTTTAGAGTAAGCTGGACACAGTGGCGCATACCTGTAATCCCAGCGGCTCGGGAGGCAGAGGCAGGAAGATCACAAGTTCCAGACCAGAGGCAGTCTGTGTAATTTAGTGAGACCCTGTCTCAAAAAGTAAGAAAATGGGTTGAGGGTGCAGCTTAGTGGCATAGTACCTCCAAAGCATGCAGTGAGGCCCTGGGTTCAACCCCTAGTACTGCAAAAAAAAAAAAAAAAAAAAAAAAAAAAAAAGAATTTTAGAGTAATAAGATTTTGTATTCTGAAATATCGGTCTGCACATATACAAATACACACCTGTATGTGCTCATATACACATAGCGCCCCAATTTGTTCTATTTCTGCTAAGATGCAGGAACACTGTACGCTGAAGTAATAACACTGCAGCTCACAGAGAGGAAGAGCTGCTTGTGCTCCAGACATGGAGAGCAGCAGCAGCAGCCTTTATATATTAAGGAGCAGCCCTAAGCCATCTCTGCCAATATGTCACTGTCATTCTGTATTCCATCTATATCTTTATTATTTTCATCCTTTTCGAATATATCAAATTTGGAGCATTGGCAAAAACTACAAACTGACAGGTGTTAATCAGCTGCTGTCCATGTGTGGTACAGATGCCAAGTGTAGAAAAAGTGAGTTGCTTATCACAGTCCCATTAGTGAAACTGGCTGTGTGCAATTTAGCAAGAAGAGGATTGAATGGCCAAGTGTATATTCAGATATAGAATGACCACCAGCAGCTGATTTTGTTTATTGTTCTACATTTCCTTTAAGACAGTTGGAGATTTTGTCCCTTTTTGCCCAGGGGATGCATTGTGTACCTAACCAAGGCACCAAATGAGCATAGCCTATTGGCTCTTAGATGCATAGATTATTGTTAGATGTTAACATCTAAGATCCTTATAGGCCATACGTGTTTTCTCCTTAAAAGATGAACCTCGATAGCTACAAAGCCTTGTGTCTGAGTTACTCTAGATGTGTTGAATAATCTTTCTTGAGAAATTAATATAATGAGTGGCTGCATGCTGATAACAGGGGAGTGGTATACTTAGTGCCTTAGTTTGAACTTATACTTACATAAGGTTCTGAGAGAGTGGTCTTAATATACATTTACTTTCCTTTTCTCAATGAGTTTTTGCTAAGAGAATGTTTTCAGTAGGTCAGAGCTGATAGGCTTTGGTTATTTATCACTTTCAGTTTGTTAATTTCACACTTTCTCTAACAATGAGTAAACCAAGGCAGTAGAGGAAAGTTCCAGTAAAGAATGTGGGGGAGAAACTAAGTAAAAGCCTGTCTTAGACCTAACAGTGACCATGTTCTTCTACAGACAGATAAGATTGGCAAGGCCTTTAAGTACTTGGAAGCCATCCTGTCGTTTATTGAGTGTGGGATTGCCATGGAGGCGGAGAGTCCAACGTCAAAGGCAGCTTATTCCATGTATGCGGAAACTGTAGAGCTCATTAAGTAAGTGCTGGGGCATTTCTCTATCCTCCCAAGTACTTCTCTCTCTTCACCTTTACTGCTTTACTCCATTTGAACCGCATTGTGAGGACAGCTCTGTAAGAGGGAGCCTCAAAAAAGTTACTAGTGCTGGAGTGCAGCTCAGTGGTAGAGCACTTACTTAGCATGTGTGAGGCCCTGCATTTCATTGCCCTATACTGAAAAAGAAAGAAGAAAAAATAAAAGTTATTGGTCCCTAGGTCTTTTTTTATTCTAAATTAAAATTGTGTTCTAGGTGAAGCACTAGCTCAAAATAACTGGATCTAACTATATCATTTTGCCAAGTGCACTGAGAAATGCCAAGTCATTCAGGAAGAGGGTATTTTTTTCCAGTTTAGTTTTCTTATCAGATGCTCTTTCACTTAGGTGTCCATTTACCTGCATTTCAGCAGGGGAATCGGTGAGGATACCACTGCACTTGTTTCAAGAGGCAAGTGAGCCACAGGGCCTATTTTTCTCACCAGCCTTGTGGTTGTTCTAAAGCCTCACTGTCTTCTGTGTTGCCTTCAGGAAAAGTCAGTGCAGAGAGCTGAGCATAATGAGATTTGTCTGTGCTTGGGATTTCCTAACTGCTTTTGTTTTACCTGATGTACTTACTTTTATGTCTCCTGTAGATTCACAATGTCATTAAAGTCCTTCTCAGATGCCATATCACCAACACAAGAGAAAATATTTGCTGTTTTGTGGTATGTACGTTTTTCTTTATATATACAGCACTAAATTTGTTACTGTTTCTATTGATGTTAAAAATGATTTTGAAAATTGTTTTTTTAATGTGAAAATGATGGTGAGAGTCAAGTCAGTTCCTTAGTTGGGGGATTAATCCCATTGATGATTAGTATAAAGTGGCGTCTGTTGCTGTTCTACTTATGACTCCATAAATGCTTTGGTCTTGGGATTTAAATTATATCCTTATGCATCTGTGTTTTTTTTTTTGCTGGTATTGACTTTTGGTGATAGTCTGGGCAGTGCAGAAAGATTCTTGAACTATACTTCCCAGCACAGCTGAGGAACACTTAGTGCGCTCATGAGGGTTATTTGGCTGTTTTCCTGTGGGAGTGGGAGTCCTATCCACAAGGTCATATGCTCATCACTTTAACTTTTGTTTTTGTTGCCAGTGTGCGTTGCCAGTCCCTTTTGAACATGGCAATGTTTCGCTGTAAAAAAGACATAGCAATAAAGTATTCTCGTACCCTTAACGAACACTTCAAGAATTCTTCCAAGGTGACCCAGGCACCTTCTCCATGCATTGCAAGGTAATTATAAATCTAACTTACTCTACATAATTAAATCATTTCTTTACCACTAGCTTTTCCAGCTATTTCATGTGTGTGTGTGTGTGTGTGTGTGTGTGTGTGTGTGTGACTTTGTTGTTAGCTTTTCAGAAATAATATGCTTCAGTTGCATGTTCATTTGCTCTTTAACCCATTAGCATACTTCTGCTTTTTTGAGAATTAGTTATAAACCAAGGTTTAGCCTGATTGGGTCACATAAAAGGTACAGTGGTCCCCTTTTATTTATGGTCCATACATTACCAAGAATCTCAGAGGATGCCTGAAACTGCAGATAGTTTCAAACCCCATGTATACTGTATAAAGTTTAATTTATAAACTAGGCTGAGAGTGTGGCTCAGTGATAGAGCACTTTCCTAGCATGTGTGAAGCACTGCGTTCTATTCCAAGTACCACCACCACCCTAAAAAAGAAAAACCAACAATTACTAAGAATAATTATAATAATGTACCCTAATAAAAGTTATATGAATGTGGTCTCTCTTTTGAGTCTAGACAAATATTAACATTGGGGGCCATAGATGACTACAGGGCCCTGAAACTGGCAGACAAAGGTGTGGGTAAGAATGAACAAGTGTAATTGCAAAGAATGTAAAGCCAAAAGTGTAGTGCTCTGAGGAACTTTAGATATGCCAAAGGACACAAAAGAACCAGAGGAAGAGCCAGCAGAACCAGAGCCAATGTCCTTTCTCCCTCTGTGACATATGTTCTTGGTTTTTCAATATATAAGAGCTTCTCAGAATCAAATACCCTCCACTGTCTCCAGGACCCACACCAGTGATGATACTAAGATGAAGCAATTATATCTAGCAAAATTATTTCCCCTACTTTGTTAACTGAAATTATTTATCTATGCCATTAGATGTCGAAAAGCAGAATCCTTGTGTTGCTATTTGCAAGATGAAGATGGAATATTGGCATCCCCTTCCCTGTAGTCTTTGTCTAGAATTTTGCTGTTTTTTGAGGGAGAGTCTCATTGTGTACCCAAAGCTGCCCTCAAACCTGGGATTTTCCTGCCCCCACCCCCCACCTCCCTACTGCTAATGTTACAGGCATGTATCACCATGTCCAGCTTAGTTGCTTTGGGTTTTTTGTTTGTTTAAACTTGGTCATATTCCTTGGGAAGTTCCCAGTTTTTGATAGATTTTGCTATTTTAAGAGCATCACTTACAAGACTGCCTCATTTCCAGCAGTTTGAAAGGAGAGACTCCCATATGGCCTCTTAAAAAAAGAAGTAGCTTTTTACTGATGGAAATTTCACAATTGCATCTCTGAGATATTCTGAGCTAATAAGGTGTCAATCACATTATCTTAGATAACTCCTTCAGCCATCTGCCCAGCCTGATTACCTTCTTCATCCCAAGGCTTGGAGCCACTGTGGATACAGCAGGAAGCAAAGTAGCCTGGAGGTGCTAACCTCGGAAGCTTCCTCTCTAGTCCTTGAGAATGTACACTTTGCTGGGCATGCCTGAGGTCTGTCCAGCCCCTGGAGCAGAAGTCTTCATCCTAGGCGGCTGCTGCCCCAGCTTCCCATTTTATATCCCTTTACTTTTTATGTCTGAGTGATTTCCCTTGTTTTTCTTTTTCTTTTCTTTTTTTTTTTTTTAATTTGGTCCATGTTGAGGACCATGTTAACGCAGGCTCAGGCAAGGGTGGAGTGGAGAGAGCACCACTGAAATATGATACATCCTCCTTAGGCTCCTGTAGTCTGTCCTCCATCAGGTCACTTGTTGAACCAGCAGAATTTATTAACACCCCATACTTAGTGCCTGCTGTGTCAAGTCATAGTACAGCAAAAACTAGTAAGACCTGGTCTCTTCCTTCATGGTACTGTTACCCAGGAAAAGGAAGATAAATGTAAGAAAAGAGAGATGCTCAAGTGGCAGCAGAGGGAAGGCATAATGTATCCACAGTGTCTGACAGTGTCAGTGAGAGTAGGTGTTCAGTTTAGTGTTGAAGGAGTGGATAAAAGAGTGAAATGCATTTGTTGTCCTACTAGCATAGGTAGGAATTGGATATAAGTGGAGGGAGGGATTCCCAGCAAGGCATAGGAAGCATATTAGCAATACACAGTAGTCCACTGGGAGTCTCTTTGGCCTTATAGGAGTGAATTTAGCAGTGGTTATCATTTTGGCAGGTGCATACTGAAACTTTGTGGCTTACACTGCAGTTCCAGAGATAAGAAGTCTGTGACCTGGGAGTCAAAATGATTAACCACTTCTCTTTTGAATTTTGCAGAAGCACAGGCACACCGTCTCCTCTTTCCCCAATGCCTTCTCCTGCCAGCTCCATGGGGTCTCAGTCTAGTGCTGGCAGTATGGGGAGCTCTGGGGTGACTGTCACCGTCAGTACCCCAGTCACAATCCAGAACATGACCTCCTCCTATGTCACCATCACATCTCATGTCCTCACTGCCTTTGATCTTTGGGAACAGGCCGAGGTCCTTACAAGGAAGAATAAAGGTAAAGGGCTCTGTGGTGGTCATTAGTGGGCCATAAAGTCTGGGAGGGAATAGTGATGTTTTGATTCACATTTTGTTTTTTTCTCTTTTCTTTTCTCTTTCCTTTTTTCCTTCTTTCCCTCCCTCCCTCCCTCCCTTCCTTCTTTCCTTCCTTCCCTTTCTTCCCTTCCTGTACTGGGGAATTGAACCCAGGGCTCTCCACCACTGAGCTGCACCCCTAACCCCTTTTTTACTTTGAGATAGGATTTTGCTAAGTTGCACAGGCTGCCTCTGGTCTCGAATTTATGATCCTCCTTCCTCCATATCCCAAGTTGCTGAGATTACAGGCACGTACCACTGTGCCCAGCCTATGTTCAGTATCTTGAAGAAAAGGAAATGTGTAGCTATTTACCTTTCTTGAGCTCTGTGGAATAGAGCTGGATTTCTGTGGCTAGATTTTAGCAAAACCAAATTGGAAGTGAACATAACAGCTTGCCTCTTCACAATGATCTGGTGTCACCGTTTCAGCCTGAACTCAAATGCAAAAGGGCAAAGCTGAAGAAGGAAGTTACTCGCTGTTCCTAGGTTCAGTACATTTGAGATAGGAAGTACCATAATCCCAGTTTATTTTTAAGTTTGCTTTAGTTATACGTTGAGAAAGATGGTTGCTGGGCATGGTAGCACACTCCTGTAAACCCAGTGACTTGGGAAACAGAGGCAGGAAGATTATGAGTTTGAGGTCAGAGGTATCCAGCATAATTTAGCAGGACCCTGAGTCAAACTAAAAACTAAAAAATGAGCTGTGGATGCTGCTCAATGGTGCAGCACATACAGAGGATATGCAAGGCCCGGGGTTGGACCCAGAAGTACTGCAAAGGAGGGGAAAAAAAAAAAAGAAAGATCCTTAATTATGATACTAGAAATGTAACATAGAAAACATCCTTGAGACTTGTTTGGGGAAGAAGGTCCTGGAAAATTCAAAGCTTAGGAGCTGTTGCAGGTAGGTGTACTGGTAGGCAGTATTGCATACACAGTGAAGTGGCAGGTAAAAGCTGCTACATTTTTTCCTCCTGGTTGTAGGGAAGAAGGTGGGCAGCTGGCTGTAGCCTCTGAATTTCCCCACAGCCTTTTAAAGCTTTCTTTCTTAGCAAACTAATTACGCTTTTAACATAGTTGCTGCCCACCTCCACGTTCATACATCTGTACATCCATTGATCCAAATGCATAAACTGGTATTTTGGAAGTGCTAGCCGTGGTGCTAGGCATTGTGGATTCAACTCTAAAGCAAATGTGATTCCTGCCCTTCTAGTCTAATGGAGGGATGTGACAAATTAGGCAACAATTATAGTAGATTGTGATAATTGTTTTTGCTGTGGTAGCAACAGATTTTTATAGAATATTATAGGGATATAGCTACTGAAACCTAGACTTTTTGTGTTTACTTTTTAATTTTATGTGTGCATATGTATTTATTTGGTGTTGATTTTTCTTTTTCCCTGCAGAATTCTTTACTCAGCTCAGCACAAAAGTATGCACCTTGGCCCTCAACAGCAGTTTGGTGGACCTGGTGCACTATATAAGACAGGGTTTGCAGCGGCTAAAACAAGTAACCAAAACACCTTAATGCAAGCCCAGGTTGACGCAAAGCCTTGGGAACGTTTGTTTTGCACATTGGAAGCCTCAAAAGCAGTGGACATTTGTCTCATCAGAACATCAAATCAAGAAGAGAAACACCATGAGATGGCCAGGATGTTTGTCTACTTCAGTTCTCAGGAGCTGTGTAGTCATTGCTTGGCCACTGTGGTTATGCAGAATCAGAGAGGGCGGCCAGCCTTGGAGATGGCCTCGTCCTTCCTAACTAAAGAAGGAAAATGCAATGTAGCCTAATGGGCACGTGAATGGTCAAGAAACATTTCTGGGGTTTTTGTTTATTTGTTTTTTGAACAAGTAGGATTTAAGTTGCTAATGAAATGAACAGAAGGAATTTCAATTCTGAAAGCAAATTCATATCATCTCAGTAGCCACACTCATCCATTCCCAGAAGAAAATTTCTTTAAACATGATTTGTGGTGGAGGGTTTTATAGATTTTTTTTTTTTCTTTCAAGCTTTGGGGAAAACACTTTAATAAATTTTAATGACCATATGTAAAACACAAGTTTTGAAGGACTCCACTGTACCCCACTTTCTGCCAGTGAGCAGTAGCTTTGACGATACCAAGTATCATCATTTATAAAATCCAGGGTGCCCCCCCCCCCCCCCCGATTGCCTACAGTCCTGCACACTCATCCCAGCTCTGATTTCTCTCCTGACTATGCTGAAAGGCGGCCCCTGTCAAGCAGTGGAGGACCAGCTGCATATGGAAGTCATCTCATGATCTCCACGTACCCCAGGAGGACCTGTGCTGCTGCTCCCATCCCTGCTTCTGTGAAAGGGACTAGCTAAGAAGGCAGTCACTATTGAGTTTGTTTGGATTTCCTACCTTGGGGAAGAAGGGAACAACATTTATACCTGACCAGATGGCTAAAGTGCTTTTTAATTTTTGTTTAAATTGAGCTGGAATTCAAGGTCCTGATCAGTGGTCTACAGCTGTGTAGTAACTGATGTGTCTAACCAACTCAATTTTGTCAGTGAACAAGGAAAAATGAAATTTACTTCTTAGAGAGGCTATATTTTTCTGCTACAAATTATTTTATATTTATAGCAAAACTAAACTTTCCAAGTCCTTGATTGTCTAAGGGAAATTAACTCCCTGAGAGGATGTGGAGATTTGAGGGGATTAATTAGATTTTTAAAAAAATCGCCACCACATGCCTTCACTCCAGAGTATTCTCAATTGATTAGATTTGATTAGGTTGAAGAGGAACCATGGCCTTCCCATAGGCTATTGCCATTCTAGCTACATTAAATAAGTTCGTTTTGAATGACCTAAAATGAAAGAATGCAACCAGAGTTTCCACATGCCTGTAAGCACATATTTTTTTTTTTCATTGAAACTTTGAAGGTTATTATTGGAAATCTCTTTTGAGTGCAGTGTTTGTTTATCTTTTTTAGAAAGAAGTAGAATTTGCACATGTATTAAAATTGAGGAGTGTTACCTTTAAGTGGCTTATTTTTCCCCCTTTTACCCATGTCTGTGCCTCTACATGTTTCTTACCAAGCATGTTTCACATTTTCATATTTATTTATTAGTGAAGAAGGGAACCATCATTATTTATGATGAAGATGCCTAAGGTCTGTATGATGAATGTAAGAACTTTCTTGGTAGTTTGGTACATATATAAAGGGATGTGTAGAAGATGGGAGTAATGCTTTCAGTATGAATTGTTTGTGTGACTTTGTTCTTTGGTCTCTTCTCTAGCCTGTTCTATTATCACTAACTAGGTTAGAGCAAGAGAATGACAGTGGTGTTAATATCTGAACATAAGGCCTAGATGGGTAATCCTGATGAAGCAATTTTCCTTACCGATGTTCTAAAGTAAAGCAAAACTACTGTTTTTTTGGTTTTTTTTTTTTTTTTTTTTTTTGAGCCCCATTGTTAAGTGAACAATGATTGCCTGGTAGGTTGTGTGTTGCAGCATTGTGTATGCACCTTTTGTATAGCAAGGACACGGTCCTAGAATCAGACTTATGTGATTTTTTGCCATCTTTTCGCTCACTGCCTTGACTATCCCCTCTCCATTTGCTGTATCACTTCCTAAAACAACCTGTCAGTTGTGAAGGGTTATGTTCTTTCCACCTGGTTCTGATCTATGCAGATTGTGCCAGAGCACGTGTGTTCTGGCAGCAAGTCACAGTGCTTCCTTGATTGAAGACATTTCCAAGTAGATTTCTCAGCCAGTTCTAAAAGAACAGGTTGCTGGCTCAGTGGCCTTATTCCCTGTGGAGTGGTTTTTGGTTTTTTTGTTTTGTTTTGTGTTTTATTTGCCTTCCTGAACTCTATACTGAAAAAATTTTATCTGTCCCTTGAAAAACTAATTTGGATAGATCAGTTTGTACTACTTTGGTCATTGGATATTTCTGATTCTTACTGCAACACTTACTCTATCTAAAAGAGAATTCCTAATGACTGCCTTTTAAATAGAGTATGTAAAAGGTAGTGGCTAATGAATCCTTAATGTTCATAAGGTCTTTGTGCTTTTACAGTTGTATGTAGATATCTGAAGAGTTTTAAAACCATTTACACTTTTTCACTGCATGCTTACGATTCCCAAAGGTAAAATTTGTACTGAGGTAGATAATTTGAGAGGATTAAATTATAAAATTAAGCCTTTGAATATGTGAAGTTATCATAAAGACAGTAATAGTATACTTCATAGTGAGACAAAAAACATCTTGGGTAAAAATAGAGTGAAAAGCTTGCCCTTACCACTATATAGGGGTGTGTGTGCACACACATGTGCAAGTATTTGCAATAGGAAGTAGAAAAACACTTCTTTTTAAAAAAGTGTTGAATGTTTCTGCCATTTTTGATAATTAAAATGTGAATCAATGAATTTAAGGGCCCTGCTAAATAATGAAAAACATATTACTGGAATTTACCAAATTTTGGTTAAGATTGTGAAAAGTAGACCCTGTGGTATCAGTGGTAAAGGATGGAAGGGTCCAGCCAGCAGTTATTAGGAATAAACTACAGTAGGAGGATACTTTGACTGGCATTACGATTTGATCACAATATTGAATGGGAAAAGCATCTGAACTTTTTTTTTTTTAATAAAAGGACCGTTATTTTGTAGATCTGTTTTGGCAAAAATGTGTAGCTATTTCATCTAGGCAAATTGGACCACATGTACCTCTGTTATTCTATATCCTCTAATTCTAGATCTCAGGATATTTGGAAGGTAATAAAACTCTGCTTTTTTGGCTGAAAACTTGCCTTAATTGATATCTATTAATGTTAATAGGAACAGAAGATTAATCTTATTATGGATCCTGTTTAGTAACTTCTAAAAGGAAAAAGAAAAGCACCATGTCCTCCATAGCTGTTATCTCTGATATACAAAAGGATATACATGCACAAAGGCAGAGAGTTGGATATATTTATGTCTTTGTTGGCCAAACCTAATTTTGAAATAATGCAGTGTTTACCACAACATCACAAGATGTTTCATGAATCTGATGTCTTTTTACTCTTCATAAAGTTTAAAGTGTATTTGTGCATCTTAAGGCAAATGAGTTGGGCTTTTTAAAAAAATGTACTTTAAAAATGTTTCTTGCTCTACCAGATTCCTTCTTTTTTCTTGATTTATGTTCCCAAACACTACAAAATATCTTTGAAAATTTACTACTTTGTTACATTCTTTACTACTATCAGTATTTCAATCTTGCAAGAATATTTTGGGCTTCTTTTAGAAACACAAAAGTGTAGATTTTCTCACTGAAAACTAAGAGTTACACATTGCAGCTGTGGAGTGATGCCAGAATCATCATTGTGGTACTTGTTCTTTTTTTCCTCCCTTTTCTAGTGGGCTGCCTCTTTTGTTTGTTTTTTTTGTGTGTGTGCCATTTGGAAATAATGGATGTAATAAGGTATTTTCCTGGGCCTTTATTTTTTATTGTCTAGTTGGAGGGATGTGTAATGGCAGAGTATTATGGTGTTGCAGATTTTCCTTCAAACATCTCAAATGGTATTTCTGCCATATCATCCTCAAATACATAATCCGATTGTGTTGGTTTCTTGGTGACTGAAAATGCACATCTCTCCGTAAGTTGTGAGCTCTGGCCATGTTCTTTAGTTCTAATATGATGCATTGACAAGCACCATCTACCACTTTTCTTTAGGTGGCTGTTAATTTCTTGTCCTGGGAGGAAGAAATCACACTATATTCTGTTCCACTGTGCATCAGACATCAGCAGGTACTGTGATGGGTAGAGAAGTGGCCATTCTTCTCTACCTAAGAGGGAGCCTTGGAGGGCAGGAAGGAAACCCTGCAACTCCTTAGGAGCCTGTGTATGCATACATTGGCCTGGGAGGACAAAGGAATAAGACCACTGACAGCAAGGCTGGCCGAGCCACACTGGTGGGCCAGGCAGTGGCCGGCCTAAGCAGGATAAAACTTGCTTTGCTTAAAAGTAGGTGTTTAAGCAATGCTCGACACAGGCAGTATTAAGTTTGCTTTTTGTTCAGGCCGTGACATGTATTGTTAAGATTACTGCACATCCTCCCCTCAGATATCAAGTATACACTGTTCATGTTGGGATGTGTATGCGTGTGTGTGTATGTGTGTGTCCCAAATCTTAACTTTTTTTCCTGAATGTGATCAAGTTTTGGATGATACCTGAGCAGGGTTTCTTTTTTTTTTTTTTTTAATTTATTACCTTTATATATTATATATTTTTTTGCTTTCTCATAGCATTAGAGGAAAGTCCAATCTTGGTATTATTAAGATTGTTTAAGAAAAGAATAAGTTGTCCAGTTGATAAATGAAAGTCACTGGTCTGTCTTTAAAAAATTAGTTTTTTCTTGGGTTACTGTGGAATAAATGTGCCAGT